>VDFB02080813.1:0-16500 GCA_007258455.2 Sequoia sempervirens | reverse complement strand
CCTTTTAATAAGTCATCATTAAATATCGATATTATTAAAGTCGAATAACTTTAATAATATAATAAACCATTAATCCTCAATAAATTACCCAACACTAGCTCAAATAGTGATCCAATCATATTTTCTGGATGTAGGCATGATGACATCTGATCCAAATGACTTAATATAAATAGTAAGTATAGGTGATATGAGCAAGTGACTTATTATAAATAGTAAGTGTGGAGAAATCAACTAGAACAACCTTTAGAAGGTCCACCACCAAATCACTAAGTCACTGAACAGGAGAAAATTGAGATAAACCTTTGAAAATCCAGTTGAGGAACCATTGAACACCCTCAAAAGGGTCCCCTGAACATCCCGTTAGCCTAAGGGAACCAGATAATAGGCCACTGGAAGGATAGAGATCCCGGAAAAAAGGGGACATTACATATTACATTACATTGGCCACCTTTCCTAGAAATGCTTTTTAATATTGTACCTTCTTTAATAATAAAACATAAATTGTCTTTTTATAAAAATAACATAAAGTTATTAGCACAACTTAAATTATATTTTATATTATTTCCTACACTTTACCCCTTTAGCCTACAAGAAATAAAATAATAGGCGAGGGAACTCCCAAAATACTTATGTTGAGAAAGCAGACCACCAAATACTTGTGTTGAGAAAGGGCACATGACAATAGTAGTCTAGGAGGAAATACATTTGTTTACAATATCTAGCATTGTTTGCTTGTTGAAATGGAGCAATCCTTTTATTACCTCAAATTTACTCAAATTTCTTTTGATTACAGGAGCATCTCATTTCATCTGTTTCATATTTTAATTTCTATTTTCGTGTGCTATTTGTGAAGTCGACACCACTAGTTTCTTCTCTGACATTGCTTTGCAGGTTGTGTACCTTCCAGGAAAATGGCACAATTCTATATCTGATAATGGTGATGATTTGGGATTAACAAGGCAAGATACAGATTTTCTTATCAATGGGAAGGATATCAGGAGTAGTGCAGATGACATTCTTGAGAATGAAAAGAACAAAAAACGTGGCATGTTTTCTTGGTTCAAGATTCGGGTAACTGTAGGACTTTGAAATTAAGTCCTCTTTTCTTTTTGCTTTGTTCAGAAATTTACTGTATTGAATATGTGATGTTTATGGGAGTGTATTCTGGTATGCCTAGTATTTGTGCCACTTAGTTGAGATATTAGTTTTCTAATTTTAGTTGACATAATTTTCAAAGATTTATAGCACAGTAATGTTTTTGGGATTTTCTTGAATTTTCTTTTTTTACAAATACTAAAAGATAAGTATGTTCATCTTATTGTCAACCTGTATAATGACATGCAGATTGTGTCTATCAGGTCTCAAAAGTCTGGTTTTGAGTTTAGAAACAAGGATTGTAATTTCAAGCATTGATAATTTGAAATTATCATTATATCAGTTCTTACAATTGTACCTATGTTCAAAGATGGAGAAGGCATGCAGAAATGAATCTGCATATAAGCTAATGAATCCAAGAGCTGGCAATTAGTGTTCTTTTATTCTTCTTTCCCAAAAGTTTTGTAAAGAGAACTTCAAGTCCAATTGAAAATGTTCATGAAAATAATCATTTTAACTTGATTTTTTTTCTGATTTTGAATTTTAAAGCTTATATTTTGTTGCAGAAGCTAGAGAATGGGAGTCCACTTGCATTCCCAGCGGATGATAATTTTCCAAATGGGCCTCCTGCTTCAGCTCCTTTCTCAATGCATTTGGACTTGGCAAGTGAATTTAAGAACACTCATCAGAATTCTTCTAATAAAAGCATTGATGAATTCTCACCCGTTTTTGATTCATATCTGGGATCTACACAAGCTGGTGAACTGTTCTGTCTGACTGCACATGGGCATAAAATACAACGAGTTCGTATCTTATCCCAGTATTTATTTTACACTTCTTTCACTAGAGTGTGCTCTGAGCTTGTTTCACTTCTTCTCAAAAGGTTATCATGATATTCCATTGTAAGTGAGATATCATAGACTTGAATATTCTTTCTGTATGAAATCATGATTACCTAAATAGATAGGGTGAAATACAAAGGTAAAACGTTGTAAAATTGCATGTCAAATAAATTCCTTTTTCATTTTCAAATGTTCTTGACTGTTACTAAGAATCATTACCATTGTTTCTGTGCTGTGAAAAGTAAATTGCATAGTGAGATATAAGTATATATCCAAGAAATAGATAGTGTTAACTAAGAAGCTAAAATGCAGTTAGGATACTAATCATTATAAACAAAACATAAAATAAATAAAATGATAATCATACAAGCATATAATTTACACATTACACAAGATATACATGGGAAAACCATTTCAGATTAAAAAACCCCATAAAGCATCATTTTATTAAAGCACTTACAATAATGATCTATTATAACATAGACTGAATCTGGGGAACGCTTCTCCATACTTCCACATGGCCAATAATACCTCATGTGCATAGTGATAGAATTCACTATCAATCTCCAAATTCTACACCTCTCAAATGAGAGGGAACCTCCTTAACTATAGGAGAAAGGGTGGCATAATACCTTAAGGGGTATTAGTCACACCTATTCAAAATAACCATTCATAAATAATTAATAATCTAATAGTTATTAGACTATAACTATTTTAAATGGGATATGCTTAAGAAAGTATATAATAAATAAGGTTTAATAACCTTATATTAGAACATTATATAAATGTTATAAGGGTATGACCCCTAATAACATTATGTTCTAACAGTCATAAAAGAGTTCTTTCCATTTCCAAATATAGTTTTCACTTACAGTGAATCATTATGTATCCTCTTCCATAGAAACCAAATTGCATTCTTCAATAAATAACATAGTATGTAAATTAACTTAGTACATGTCATGACCATTAATTAATAATCAGTTGTAATGTACTGTGAAAATGAGGGCACAGACAACTTTATCAAGGGCAGATACAATACGTTATAACATACACAACCAGATTGCCATATAGGTTAAGAAATCAACCTTAAAAAAACTTCATGATACTCCTGTCAATCTGAGGCCACAAAGATGACAAATGTTGGAGCTACACAAATGAGGAACATTGCGTAGAATGCTAGTGCTGTGAGTCCAAGTCATTTTGTTTCCCCAATGAAGAGAAGAAATGGTAGTCCACTTAATTAAGAAAATCATGCACTAGTATATGTAAAGGAATACTAGCTTGGTTTAAAATCATAGCCAAGTTTAGACCTTTTGCAACTCTTTTAGTGCTTTGGAGAAAATTAACCCAAATAAATCAGATGTTCGGGAAATTCTTCTGGCTGAGAGCGTTGGGCATGAAGAGGCCTAGCTTCATTTTAAGTCCATAATGAGTTTCTTGCTCTCCCACACACCACCAGAATGGAAGCATCTCTTCTTTATGACTTATGGATCTGATCATATACTAAAACCCTTACAAATAAACCAATTGCTTTTTGATCTTGCCTTTCATCTATCTCTGAATTTTAGTTCTCACAACTGCATAGAGAGATCCATAGAAAATGGAAAGACCAAGGAAATGCTTGTCCAAGTTGAAAAAGCTAAAACAGGTGACAAGATGGATGTCGATCCCATTTTAACTGTATTCTGATCAAAAGGTGGTTCTACAATAATAGAAACATCCACTCTTTGACATTTTCATAAGAGGTAGATAATGTATAATCAAATTTGGATAAAGTTTGTTCATAAATCAAATCTACCAGCATTCACTTCTTCAAAACACAAAGCATCAACAATGGCAATAGATTGCAAAATCATTCTCACAGTTTATTTTTTACTGGGGAATGTGAACCTTGTGACATTCCTAGACATGACTTCCATAATTAAGTGTGTGTGATGAATCTAGAATCATGCCATTTGTGCCATCTATTTGCCACAATATCTTAGAAGTATTGATTGTAAGTAGTATGTCTTTGAGATCCTTGTAGGTCCAGGCGAAGGAATCTTTGTATTCCATGAAGATCGTAAATGTTGCTTCCTTTAGTACTCCGGATCCCAATCATCACCAACAAGACTCTCTTTAGGGTTTTCGGGCTCGCCGAGGTTTATCTTCTTCAATGTCGGCTCCTCGTACTTGATGAGTTTGTCCCGTTCGAATTTATATGCTAGCGTTTCGTCCAACTCCGCCACTCCTTCCTTGTATTTTCGGTACTCAGGTGGGAATGTTTGACTAGTCGAGGCATTATCTCCTTCCTTTCCCCCTTGTCTGATTTGTAACATATTGCAATCGGGGTGGAAGACTTCGTAGTCCTCCACCTGTTAGTGGAACAACCTGTTCAATGAACTCATTTCATCCTCGGAGCAACTGCGATCTCTAGTACACCTTCCTCATTCGGCTCCATTATCTTCCTCTCTTCATCAACATCCGATCCTCCATCTGATTTTGATCTTGAAGAGGCCAGTTCTTCACTAACCGCCTGGTTCTTTAGATCAATAGTGTACTTCCGCCCATGGCTCTCGATTGATAGTGTATTCCTTTTCCAATTATGGTTTTCCTTTGCAACAATCAGCCATCCACGTCCCAATAGTGCATCGTACGCCCTTTTCTCCAGCGGGATGACAACGAAATTTAATAAGAACTCCTGCATGCCAATCACAACTTTCTATGCCATTAGGGTACTGAGGGGTCTGATGCCATGTTGATCCGCTCCTACGAGGTGAAATGTCAGGGGCCAAAGGGTTGGCTTACCCAAACACTTCCATGTCTCCTCTGGCAATATGTTCACTCCCGAGCCTCCATCCACGATGGTGTTGGAGAGTTTCATCCCCATGATTTCCATCTATATGACGGTTGGCTTCCTCCTGATGCTTACTGCAAGTAGCATTGGATCCATGGTGTCTCCTGCCGGTTCTCTCGTACTTTCCGTCGAACCCTTTTGTCATTCTCTTGGCTTGTCATGTCGTCTAGAAGACGACTTCTTTTATGGGGGGAATGATGTAAGTAGTATGTCTTTACTTTTGTTGTAGTTGATCGTAGTGGCCTTGTTGGTCGTAGTCAGCCAATTACTAATAAAACTATAGTTAATAAGAATAATAAATGTCATGTACTTTGGGTAATCAAGTTCCGATTAGTGATAATTGTTGTTATGGAACGTCGTGACAGTTGGTTGCCTAACTACCGCCGAACGTTATATGTACTCAGTTTTCTGTATTCGGAAAGATGTGATAGGGAATGTCATGATTGATAGTACTGTTGTACATTATGGTATCTTTGTTGATGAATAAAGCTTTTGATGTTCAAAGTCAAACATGATATATTTTTCTATTATTTTGTTCTATGTTTTGCATATGATTTAGTTTGCTCAGTAGTATGTAGTACTTGAATTACATTCCGTAGGCAAACATTGATCTTGCCACCCTATATTTTTTGTCAACCAAAGTAGCATGATCCACTTTTTTCTATTTTTGTTGCTCCTTCATGTTGGGCTACTCCTTGGCCTCTTTTTGTAGAGGATAAGGATTCTTTAGCTTCATGATGACTTTTGTTTTCTTTCTTTGATTCATGCCAATTTCATTCATGGGGAAGGAAGTTTAGGGACTTTAGGGAATTTTAGGTAACCTCCCTTTCACAAATTGACTACAAGTATGTGATGTTTTAGCTGATTGTATTAGATGATGGATTCATTGAAGAGCCTGAACATATCTGAGATGATTTCCAACTTTTCCCAACCCTAAAATTGCTTTTGACTGCATTTGATTGGATCTGAATTGGGCTAAAGAATCAAATTGCACGTTTTCCTAAAAACGACGAAAATAAACTAAGGCACGAATCTCTAGGTTCCTTCCTTGAAATAAGGCGCCCAACTTCTCCAGAGTTAGATTATTTTTCAAGATTTTCAAATTTCTCTTGCTTTTTGTTCACCGCCTTTGCTGATGTTGACCGTG
Organism: Sequoia sempervirens; assembly: GCA_007258455.2. NCBI lineage: Eukaryota > Viridiplantae > Streptophyta > Pinopsida > Cupressales > Cupressaceae > Sequoia > Sequoia sempervirens. The sequence goes on along the minus strand of VDFB02080813.1, from coordinate 10,580 downwards.
TTCACCATTGTGCATGCATGATCTACGAAAGATGAAAAATGACTAAGGCATGCAAAGCCAAGCACCCTCCTCCTTTCACCATTTTTCATGCATCTTTCACTGTTGATCAATCTGTGCAGCATTTGAGACTTTGAATCTGACACCTGTCAGTTGACCTTCCTCCATTGATGATCTCAGAGGTCCTAATTTATCTTCTAAAAAAGCAAAATAGACCCATTAGAGAAAAACTGATCTTTCGACAATTCTAACTAGACCAGCATACGTGGGAAGTATTTTCAACCAATCAAAAATCAATTAGGGCACACTAATCAAAGATTCTATTTTTTGAAAATTTGACTTTTGATGAAAATTTTACAAGACTTTAACCACCTTTTCAAAATGCCTTAATGAAGTAAAAAAATTTAAATTTTGGGCATAACAACAGAATTGCTAGGTGTGCAAATACAAATTTATTAAATTTACAGGCAAATAATAAATCTGTCTATAGTGTGTGTGAATGATGAAGAGGAAGGAATTTTGGTGATGTGTGTGCTGTGAAAGACGAGAATAAATAATTATATATATGATTATTGTTGGCTGTACGCTAACCCTAACCATACTAGTTTTATGGTACTTGAGGAGCCATACCAACAAAGGGTCGTACCAACCCAAAGTCTCAAGGAATGGTTCAAAATATTTGTTGAAAGCCTTAAAATTTCTTAGAAGACTTCCAGACAGCCTTGGGTAAGTCTCCTAAGGTCAACACAACCTTCATTTTGGAGTTGCATCTCCTCCATATGCTGTCATACACTTTCAAAGTGTGCCATACTTCTTAGAAAAGGGTCTGTTCAGCTGCTTGGGAATAAATAATTATTGTTGTGGGTTTATTTGCCCTCTCTACATTCCAAGTCAGCAGTTTGGTCTATGAACATTGAGATTTATTAAAAATATTTTCTACTGATGCAATTTTTGAATACTTCCTATATAACAGCAATACAAAGAGTGATAAAGAAATTCTCTATGACTATTTTATACAATTATATTTTGTATAAATGAAGTTGTTAGAAATGTGAAAACTGGAAATATTTATGCTATGATAATTATTTATTATATCCTTTCCAAGACAACTGAAAATATAATCAGACCAGCAGCATGCAAACTGTTTGATGAAATGCCAGTAAGCTAAAAATTTGTGAAAATTGGCAGTATGTTTAAAATATCTTGGTAGGGGATATTTCATTTAATTCTAAAATGTTCACCCCTGATTTTTTTGTTTTGTTAATAGAATAAGACAAAGATGCAGAATGTGTTTTGTTTCAATTTCCAATCACCATGTTTGTTGCATATGTTGAATAGCATTGCATAGAAAGAGAATAAACATATCTTTGCACCAAATCATATTGCATAGAAAGAGAATAAACATATCTTTGCATCAAATCATTTTATTCAATGTGTATTTTGAACATCATTTATTTAAATTCAATTTTATACATGCATTATAAAATTCGATTTTACTTATTTTAGAAATATTAAATATGAAGAGAAATTGATCTTATATAAACGATGATGATGCTTATAGCAATCATTGTTTATATCTGACCTAAGCTATCATTCATCAACACTCCCTCTTAGATAGGGAAGATATTTCAAATCAAAATAAGTGGAGATATCACCTTCACACGTGATATCGAAGATATGATATGTTTTCTCAATGTTGTCAAGTCACATGACATTCGTCATAACACATCTTCATTATGGTATGTGCACTGACATCAAGTCACATGATGTCTACCATAATTCATGGCATATCCACGGATATAAATATCCACCATGATTATCTCTTAAGGATCACAATGATCTACAAATGATATCAAGTCCCATGATATCAATCAAAGTGTCCAAGACATACTATCATGACATGTCCACAGATATCAAGTCACATGATATCTATCATGATAGTTTATCATTGTAGAGTCGTCACTTTACAATGTCAAATACAAGTGCTCATTATTAGAAAGATTGTCACCTTTCAATAATGTACACAAGGGGAGTAGGCCCATAAAGTCATGGAGTCACACACATGACAAAAGAGTTTACACATTAAACATCTTTATATATTAGTACAATTTATAAACAATTTGTATTTCAAGCATAAATAACAAATTACATTTCAACCATACCAAGTTTCTTCCTGAAGTGCTCTACCATGATTCGGGAGAGAGGCTTGGTGAGAATGTCTGCCGGTTTGATCATTTGTGCTGATATACTCCAAGCTGAATCACTTTCCTATCCACCATATCTCTTACATAATGATAGGGGATCTCAATGTGATTAGATCTATCATGAAAAGAGCCGGGGATTTACCGAGGAGAGTTTGATGCAGCAAGATTTATCACAATGAATAATTGGCAGGATTCAAGGGCTCACCAAAGAGTCCACAAGCAATTCTGAAGCCAAGCGCTTCTCTTGCTCCCATTGAGGCTGCAATGTATTAGAAGCTTAGTTGAGCTATTACTGGCCGAAGGGTGTTTTTTGCAAATCCAGGAGATCATAGCCGATCCTAAACTAAAGCAACACCCTGATGTGCTTTTCCGATCGGTTACACTTCCAGCCCAATCTGAATCAGAGTACCCATGTAGATCTAGTTGATCATTCTTGTAAAGAAGACCATACCCAATAGTGCCTTGAAGATATCTCAAAATATGTTTCACAGCCATTAAGTGAATTTCCTTTGGTTCACACATGAACTGGCTGAGAACATTCACTGCATAACAAATATCAGGTTTGGTGTTAACCAAATACATCAAGGATCCAATCATCTGTCTGTAAAGGGTTGGATCTGCACACTTGGATTCTACTGCTGCTTCTTTCAATTTGTGAAGGTTGGTTTCCATAGGTGTAGACATCGGTCTACAATCCAACATTCCAAATCTCTTCAGAATATCAATAGTGTACTTCCCTTGGTTTAGTATAATGCCCTCTGATTTCTGCCATACTTCTAGACCTAGGAAGTAGTGTAGAATGCCCAAGTCTTTCATGTCAAATTCATAAATTAGATCCTGCTTCCCTTGAGTAATGAGGTGATCTTCTCCTATTATCAGAAGGTCATCAACATATAAAATAATTATTAGCATATCACCTTTGATTACCTTGAAGTAGAGATTGGAGTCAGCATCATTCTTGGAAAATCCTAATCCCAAGAGATAGCTGTCAATTCTTTCATACCAGACCCTGGGAGCCTGTTTAAGTCCATAGAGGGCTTTCTTCAGTCTGCATACATGTGAGTCAGGTTTATGTATCACAAAACCTTCAGGCTGTTCCAAATAGACTTCCTCTTCAATGGTTCCATTCAGGAAGGCAGTTTTCACATCCATTTGATGGATCTTCCAGCCTTTAGCTGCTGCAATGGCTAACACTGCTCTCACGATGTGTAACGGGCAACAGGTGCAAATGTTTCTTCATAATCAATGCCTTCCTTTTGAGAAAAACCTCTTGCCACAAAGCGTGCTTTATGTTTTTCTATACTGCCATTAGCAGCATGCTTGATTTTGAAGAGCCATTTGGAAGAGACAACAAATTTCTCTTTTGGTCTAGGCACTATATCCCATACATCATTCTTTAGAATAGACTGATATTCCTCTGTCATTGCATCCTTCCATGCTTGATGTCGGAAAGCTTTTGTAACACTAATAGGTTTTGAGTTTATGATTGTAGAAACCCTGTTCTAAGCGATCTTGGATCGTGAGTTTTGCTTGTTTTTGAAGTTTTGAATTTTTTGTGATTTTTTTTTTTTCATAAATGATATAATGCGACTTTGAAGAAAAAATAATATAAAATCTCTACTAAATACAATAAGTCCAGATCTAACATTAACAGACTCAGGAAACCACTGCTAATGAATGTATTAATTTTCCACAGCCATTACAATGATAAATATCTGACATGCAGACAAGAATAGATAAAAATATCAGATTAAAACCTGATTTGCAGCAGCTGAGATAAAATGATGAATGGTACGGCCATCAAGAATATCAGCTTCTCCCTCTGTCTGATGACTGCAAGTGGATCCAATAGATACTGCGCCTCTGTTGATGTAGATAAACTGCTAAGAAGGAAGGCGAATCACATGGCATAAAAGTACGGCCTGTACTTGCAGGTACGGCCCTGTAGCAGCAGCAATGGTACGGCTCTTAACAGCAGCAAAGAATCTGGTACGGCCTTATTTAGTTTTGTCTGGAGTTTAGGAAGTGGGCGCCTAAACAATAAAGATCCTTTCTGATGAATTCCAGACCAATAACCCCGAAAAATACTCTCTGTGAATGTTCTGTGATCACTTCTGAATGAAGAAATCTCTCTGAAAGCAATAGATCAACTGTTATTTCACAGTCTCTGAATTGCAACACTGAAGATGGCTCGTTCTCCAATGCCTGTAGACAACAGAAACCCTAGGCTTCGTTCTCCGGAAGAAGACTTGCTCAAAAATTCAATATTCAACATAATGAGCTCTTCACAATGAAAATTCTTTATATTCTCAAGAGGGTCGACTTTTTCCTCAAAAGGCATCATTTAAATAAAAGTTGAATTTTAACTTTTAATTTTTCAATAGTCTCGACGCACTTTTAATTATAAAATATAATTAAAAAGTGGCCCCCTTCAATGTTGGTCGAACCCTTCAAGAAATCACTTAAGTTATAATATTAAATAATATTATAACTTTATAATATAAGCTTCAATAATTAATATTTAATTTGACAATTAAAATATTAATATCTTACTCAATTTACGTCTGATTAACGAACCGTCTAAAGCTGGAGAATAAGTGATTGATTTTGCACATGACCAAACCCTACTGCTAAAAATAGCAGGGGTGCTCCGCTGAATGACTATTACTGCTAAAAATAGCAAGTCAGGAAAAAGTCGTCCGAAAGAGCCCGAACGAAAGCCAACTGGTAAATTCTGACGATCTAAAGCCAAGCCAAGCTCCAACAAGACCCTCTATCCATCCTATCTCGACCCTCTGAGGGTGCATAATAGGCTAATTCTTCACGAATTACGATGCTCGCCAAAATGGGGACATTACAATGATGTTGTTCATTAGAGCAACATAGCTAGAGAAACGTTTGGGTCTTTTACTCTCCCTGAACGTTCCTTTGGGTGTTGTATGATCCTTGGCTTCTTTGATCATCTTCCTGGCCCAAAGTGGTCTCTTTCTGCTGTTGTCATTTGTATTCTCATTTGAAGTAGAAGGAAGTTCATGTGGTATTTCCTCAGGATGCTCCCTCTGAATCTCAGGAGCAGGTTCCATTTCAGGTACTCTAGGGGAATAGGTTTTTGTCTCACTAGAACTTCTTGCCCTCTTGAATGCAATGTCTTCTTCAAAGATGACATCTCTGCTCAATTCAATTTGTTTCTGCCCGGGTATGAATATCCTGTAGGCTTTGGAGGTTTCACTATAACCCACAAATACTCCCTTCTTTCCAGAAGGTTCTAGTTTGAATCTCTTCTCTTTGGGCACATGAATATAGACAGGACAGCCAAAAATCCTAAAATGACTAATGTCAGGTTTTAAACCGGTAAAGGCTTCTTCAGGAGTTTTGTTATCGAGATGTGAATGAGGACATCTATTCTGAATATAGACAGCAGTCCTAGAGGCTTCTGCCCAGAAAGAGGTTTCAATGTTTTGGTCCAGCAACATTGCCTTAGCAGCTTCTACAATGGTTCTATTTTTTCTTTCAGCAACCCCATTCTGTTGAGGGTTGTAGGCAACTGTGAACTCCCTCTTAATTCCAGCACTCATGCAGAATTCTTTAAAAATTTCAGAGGTGTATTCTTTCCCATTGTCTGTCCTTAAGGTTTTTATTTTCTTTCCGGAGAAGTTTTCAGTGAGGGCTTTAAACTCTTTGAACCTTTTGAGGATTTCTATTGACTCTTTACACTTAAGGAAATAGATCCAGGTTTTCCTAGAGAAGTCATCTACAAATATGACATAGTATAGAAATCCTGCTTTAGAGGGTACAGACATGGGTCCACATAAGTCTAAGTGAACCAATTCTAACACATTTAGGGTTTTGCTCAAACTATTGGGAAAGGACCCCTTTGTATTCTTTCCTAAGGCACAACCTTTGCAAGTTCCTTCATGAGATGGTTTTAACTTAGGTAAGCCTGTTACAAGTTTTTCTACAGAAGGTAGGGCACAGAAATGAAGGTGTCCTAATCTTCTATGCCAAATCTCATTTGAATCAAAGGTGTCAAGGGTAAGGGCTTGTTTAACTTCAGTGCATAGTTTGTAAAGGTACCCTTGTCTCACACCTATGATTTGGGCTTTCTTGATTGTTGAGTTCTTAGGCCATGCTAGAACTTTCCCATCCATAAAGGTAACTCTATAACCATTGTCTTCAAGGGCAGAGATGGATATAAGATTCCTCTTTATTCCAGGTACAAATAAGACTCCAGTGAGTTGTAGAGAAAGCCCAGATTTCAACTTGATGGAACAAGTTCCAACCCCTTTTACTGGGTGTGCAGAATCATCCCCAATGGTTACTTCTTCATCAGACCTTTCGGTCATAGTATCTAAGTGTTCTCTGAACCCTGTGATATGTCTAGAGGAACCACTATCAATTACCCAGTTGTGGGTGTTGTTGGATACTTGACTGGATAAGGCTGTATAGAACACAAAGTTCTCAGATTCATGATCTGAATTTGACTTTCCTACTTTAGCAAAGGATGCTTGTTGTTTAGTCCTATCAGGGCACTTCATTGCATAGTGACCATATTGATCACATCTAAAGCATTGTACTTGAGAGATATCTTTCTTCTTATAAGATCCCTTTCCATTGGAATTTCTCTTTCTTTTAAAAGATCCTCTCTTGAAGGAGTTTTTCTTACTCCTTTTATTAGACGTTGAGTTGAGTACATGAATGTCTTCATCTATGTTCTTTTGTTTATTTTCTTTTGTGGAGAGTCTGGTTTCTTCTTGAAGGCAGTCAGTTCTTAGCCTGTCAAACTTAGGGAGTTTAGATCTCGCACTTACTCCTTGAACAAATGACTCCCATGAGTTTGGTAGGCCTCCTAGTGCAATTAGGGTTAATTCTTTGCTTTCAATCTGATATCCAATTGTGGATAATTGATCCCTTAGTTCAATAATCCTCATGAAGTATGCATTAATGGACTCTCCTTTGTTTATTTGAGCATTGTTGATTTGCCTTTTTAATGCAAGAGTCCTGCAGGTGTTGTTGATCTCATAAGTACTCTCAAGAGATTTGTACATATGGTATGCAATTTCATGTTTTGCTAGGATGGGCACTATATGATCCCTAACTGCATCTACTAGGATTTTCATGGCATTTTCATTGTTTTCCATCCATTGAGTTTTCTCAAGTTCAGACTCTGGTTCCTTCATATTTTCTCTCACAAGTGAGTCTAGCTTATTCTCTTTAAGGATCATCATGATTCTAAATTTCCATGATGTGAAATTGTCTGCTCCTGCAAGACGATCTTCAAATCTGATCACACTTGACATTATGAAGAATGTGATGTGAATTTGATTCTAGAAAATACGAATTTTCTTGAGCAATTTGATATTTAGATTTGATTTGGATTCACACAACGTGGCTCTGATACCATGTAAATGTAATCAAATCTTTATCAAATAGGATCCTAAAAATCTAAGAATAAACTAAGGTCTGAAATTTTGTGTGAGAAATTCTAAGTCAAAGACGATTTTCAGATTTCTTCTCTTAATGCTGAATGTACTGATTGCAGAACATTAATAAATTTCGATGTTTGCATATCAAGAGTGGAACTCCTTTTTGTATGTAAGGAGACCCGCCCCCAAGGGATGCGTCTCTTGAGAGGACGTGTCTCCACATGTGGAGACACGTCCGCTCAAGGGACGTGTCCCTTTGGGCGTGCGGGTTTCCTTTACAACCGATTATCATTCGGTTAAACATACTTAACACATATACCCCCTCACACATGGCGGATATATATTATATGAATTCCGAATTTTATTCAATGTGTATTTTGAACATCATTTATTTAAATTCGATTTTATACATGCATTATAAAATTCGATTTTACTTATTTTAGAAATATTAAATATGAAGAGCAATTGATCTTATATAAACGATGATGATGCTTATAGCAATCATCGTTTATATCTGACCTAAGCTATCATTCATCAACAATGATCAACAAACTTCTCCAATCTCTTCCAAATGACTTAGAGCCAACAACCAATCAATGCGGATTTAAAAACATAGAAAACCCATGCCAAAAAGGATGTAGATTTGTGTGACCAGAAAACCCACGTGACCAAAGAAGAATGGCGCCTATCTAGAGGGTGATTTGCATTATAAATTCAGTTCTTCATCATAGCCCACATGTAATGGCTCAAAAGATGGTGCCCAACAAAGAGGAATGCAATGAAATAATATCGAAAATGATACTTAGCAGTCCCACTGGGTTATGAGAAAACTTTGTTTTCTAGTATCTCGAGAAAAGCACACTAGCACAGTAAAAAAACATCCAATCGCAATCAACTTGAATAAGACTCCAAGAAAGCTCACATCATACCAAAAAACTAAACTTCCATATCAGAAACTTCATAAATCTTCATCTTCTTCAAACCCAAATCACCAAACCAAGCCAAAATCGCTGTCAATCTCAAACCAAGAACACCAACCAGCTATGGTGGATGTTTCACCACCGAAACCAGCAACATGGAAGAGAGTTTTTGTCCTCAACCAGCAAAAGAAGAACTCTTTGAGTGCATTGCAGCAACATCTCCTTAAGTTGTCAAAACATCCCTATCCAAACGAGAGCTCAAACTCATATTTATAAAGTGAGGGAAGAGTTAGGGCAACTTGCATTTGAATTTAAATAGTTTTCCCTCTCATTTCACTTTATGAAATAACATGAAATTATCCCCAAGAGGTTCGACCCCTTTTTGAGGTCACAACACCAACTTAGGAAGTCTATCTTCCCTTTTAAAAACAACTTGAAGTGACAACTTTCCTGGGCACAACTTTCCCGGGCGTTGGAATAAGGGAACGTTTTTCATGAACACACCACCCTCACTTAAGTTATAAAGTAACTTTATAAAAGAAAACTGAAGTGGCATAATCAAATATCAATCTGACAACCATTAGAACTCACCAAGGCCATAATTGGAAAGCATTGCACACTGAACTACAAGGAGATAGAAGCCAAGACCAAGTGCTATAAATAGTACTTACTAAAAATAGCCATATGCTAAAAACAGAAACTTTGTCGGAATACATTAAAAGCACTTGCTAGAGCTCTCCTTAGAACATAGAGTCCCCTAACATATTCGCTTAGCCTATGGGAACCCAGGAATAGGCTAATGGAAACCTTGAATTGACTAAGTGCAAGAAGGGGACATTACCAATTCATACTCGACCGACCCTATTTTGGTGCCCAATATGTGTTTTGAAAAAGGTGCTTATAAATTGAGAGTTATCTCCTTTGGCAAAGGATATATCCTTTCATGAGGTCGCCCCCTATGTGAAGATATAAGAAGTGGTTGCAAAGAGTTTTTGAAGGCAAGAAAAAATTGAATATCTTGCTATAATAGAGCAGATCTAAAGGAATAAAAATCAGAGCATTTGGAGCAGCTCTAAAATCAAGTTTATGGCAGATCTAAAGGCAAGATCATGGAAGATTTGTAAGAAAATTTGACGAAGATTTGAGTGGACCTTTTAAGGTATTTTGTTGCAGATTTATGCGAAAGTTGTGAGCAAATTGGTGAGTGTAATAACCCACCCTGATCTGGGTTATTTGAATTTTTCCAACAATACAGATAATATAGAATTTTGAAAAAGAACAATTCCAAACAAATGCAAGAGACAAATAACCAGAATTTTTATTAATGCTTTAGGAAATACATAAAATCCATACCCAGAATCAACAACATAAATTTTAGATCGAGGAATGCTTGATCAACGGCTGTGAATATCAACAATCTTCACACTGAACCCTACCAACTCTGTAAACCCCTGAATGTGCAACTACTAATTTTACCTCTGTCTTATTTCTAATCTGCTGATGAAATATTGAAATTGTTGATTGAATCTACTAAATTGAATTTGTAAATGCTCAGATGATGATCTTTGTGTGAAACCATCCAAACAAGAATACCTTGGGTGATCTTTCACATCTGTAGACTTCCTCCTATTTGAGGGTTTCCATCCTCTGAATAGCTTGAAACTTCATACCTGTAACCTTGTGCTCAACTTTTTGTTTGTAAATGATAATTTGGATAAAGAAAATGATCTTCTTTGTTTTATATCCTTCTCCAAACCCTATGCCTTAATCTTGGCCATTCTGTACATTAAATTTAATATTTGTTTTTTCAAAAGATGTGCCTTTTAAATTGAAATCATAAAGTAACTTACAATATAATATTTTAAAATTAAAGCTACTTTATCCCCTTATAATGCCATATTATAAAGTATTTTATTTAAAGTTACTTTATAACATTAAATTGCAAAGTCACTTTAATAATATAACATTATTAAAGTAATTCGACTTTAGTAATTTAATTAAAGTGCCCACTCTCGACCAAAACTGACAATAATCCC
>VDFB02080812.1:0-21414 GCA_007258455.2 Sequoia sempervirens | reverse complement strand
TCTCTAAGAAAAGTAACCCATGTCACTCTAAAGTAACCCATAAAATACCTATTCCCTTGAAGACTTCTCACTCTTGTAGAACCACAATAGTCTGTGTGTACTAATTCTAGCAATCTAGTAGAAGATTATTCTTTTCTCTTGAATCTACTTCTAGTTTGATAATCTCTACAAAAAGCATTGATAGGCTTTGTAATCCTCGACAAATATCTCACTACTTGAACTAAATTGATTCTAACTAGGTTATCAAAAATTATGTGACACATTCTCCTATGTCACAACCTCCTATCATTAATATGAGTCATAAAACATTAAGCATCAACACCCTTGAGCTAAGAGATATTTTCATTTGTCCTCTTTCTAAAAACAATCACAATTTTTGACCCTTTTTTGACCACACATCCATCATCCTTAAATATAATATTGTATTATTTGCTACACATTTGTGTAAAACTCAAGAGGTTATGCCTTAAACCTTAAACATATTAAACATCTTCAATATTATGATTGACATTAAAACTGATTGAACCTATCACAAAAATCTTAGCACTTGAATCATCTCAAAATATAACAAGTCCTCCATCAAAATTTTCAAGTTTAAAAAAATTAATCTTGTCTCCAATCATGTGATTTGAGCAACCACTATCATTAACCCAATAGTTCTTGTCTTGTCTAACATGAAAAACGGATACCAAAGTACCTCTAGTTTTATCCTTTTTCTCCAAAACACTTTCCTTCCCACAACTTTCAGATTTAGTAGAGCTAGATTCATATTTTAGAGATAAGAACAACCATTCATCATCAACATATCCATAATCATATTCATCATCATAAATACCAACATCTTCTCTAACATAGTAGTTTTTCTTGATAATTTTTTCTTTATTTTCCTTTTTCTTATTGTTCACAACTTTGTTTGGACATCTTGAAGCATACTAACCTATATTTCCACAACTAAAACATTTGAAAGGTAATTTTCCTTTGTAGTGTTATTTTTAATTCTTCTTACAAAGTTATCTTCCACATCATCCAGATCATCTCCAACCAAGTCTTCAATTTTTTATTTTTTTTATGTCTTGAAAGTAGTCTCTACTTTTACACCATTATTCAAACCATTTTTTTCCCATTTCAAATGAAGTTACTGTGCCAAACAATTGATCTCTAGTGTATGCATTAAAATTTGCAACTTCATCAATATGAGAAACCTTTTCACTATAAGAATTAGGACAATTTTTGAGAATTTTCTTTACCACTTCAGGTTCTTTGACTTGTGCACCAAGACCTCTCATAGCACTTATCAATTCATCAACCCTTTACATATAACTTGTAATTGTTTTATCTTCAAAAAATTGTAAAGTCTCAAATTGTGTCTTCAAATTTTGTAACTTAGCCTGTTTAACCTTACCATATCCTTCATAAATTCCTTATACATTATCCCAAATTTCTTTAGTAGTTTTTAGATCCATAATTTTCACTAATTCAGTATGTGTTAGACTACTCAAAATAACAAACCTTTCCTTACCATTTGTTTCATAGGCCTTGATTTTATAACTTGTTCTTGGTTCATTTGGAGTTATGTTGTATACAATATTCACAACCATTGTGACATCAAATACAAGTTAAATAAAATATAATTCGATCTTCACTTTCTAAAATGAATAGTTTGTGCCATCAAACATAGGAATCTCTTGCTTTCTTATAATCCCATATCTACCTCAAATGGTTAAGATTTTTTGTAAGGAAAATTTCTCTAATACCAATTTTTGAATTAAAAAGATAACTAAGAGGGGGGTGGGTGAATCAATTGTATCAAATTAAAACATTAAAACCATAAATAGTAATCAAATCCATATGAATTCATTAAAATATTAATCTATTATAATATTTAAACATAAAAATAAGATAACAAAAACTGAAACAACCAATATCATGCACAAGAGAACACTATATTTACATGGAAAAACCTAGAATGGAAAAGCCACGGTAACGATTAGCTCACAATATGAGTAATAGAAAAACCGGTACAAGGAGGATCACTACCACAATAGGACACACTATCCAAAAAGTATCATAGCCTAGTCTCACTACCAAAATAGTAAGAATAAATAAGATATAATCTTACACAAAAAACATATTCTCAATTCAACAAAGAATCAACCACAATAGCTTCAACAATAATTGCAGTATTCATGACATCAAGATACCTCAGCTCACTGCATTCAATAATCTTGCATTAAAGCTCATACTACATTTCACACTTTTGCACGTCATCTTGCATCTCAACACTCAAATATATTCAACACCACATGTTGCATCAAATCACCCTACATTTATACCATACATAACTTTAAAAACATCTTCAAGTTGGCTACACTCACCTTACACTTTACAAATTCAAGATAGGTCGAGACTAAGAATTCCTATAGTGGATAGGAATCGAAGTGGACCAGTAAAAAGCTTAATTAGGACTCAAATTAACTCCCACAAGCCATGTTACACTTTCATTAATTCTTAAACATATTTGAATGTAGTGTAAACAATAGATTGATTGTTACTTGTGCAAACACCTTTAATCTTTGAATCACATGCTTCCTCAAATCCAAATATGACTTGTGAATCACACACCATACTTCATCATAATCTAGAATATTCCTTTATCATCCTAAAATCCATCAAACTCCTTTGCAACAATTTTCACCTCTAGAATGTACACAACTTATAGATTTAGACTACACTACCAAACACTCCAACTCTAAAATCCATCTTTTTGAAGCACTAAACCATGAATACTCTTAATATAGGAAAGAGATCAAAACCATTGACATAACTTTTGAATTGCAAGACTTGAAGGACAACCATGGAGAAATGTAGAGAAAAAAATCTCTTCCAGACACCTCTGTAAGAAACAATGCAAAACCAATTCACACATTGGTGAACATAACTTCCTTTGAACATTGATCTAGAAGCAAAAATTCTAGATATAAAAAATTTGAACACCTATATCCAACATTTCTAAACCAGACAAGCAAATATTCAACCCAAAATAAATGCAAAGCAAAACTAGAACACCTCTACAACACCCTGTTTCCTTATTTTATCAATTTTCCCAATATCCTCAACATCTTTATCACTACAACAATTATGAAAACAAGCTTATCAAAGTAACACCAAAGGTTAAAATTAGAAACTTAACTGATGAGAACATAATACAACTAATAAAAGAAACAATCTCTCCCATTCACAACAAAATCTTCAACAATGACAACACAAGCTTATTGAGATCATTGACAATGCCTTCATACTTGCAATAGGAAAGAGGTATCATACAAATAATAAATTACCACCTCCTTCAAAATGGTGATCATGCAAATAATAGAAAATTTTTGCTTCCAAAAACTAACCCAGTCCAAAATCCAAACTCCATCCTCAACCACCCCAAGTTTGGAAAATAAAAATCCCTACATCCAAAAAATCCAAAAAATCCATCCATATCTACCATCATCCATCATAGTCCAACATCTTTCTTAAAGTCCAAATATCCTACTTCACAAATCCATCATGTTTTGAGAAAAAAAAACTTTATTGTAGGGACTCCTATGTCACTCTATCATGATGTGCATATTTTGATAAGGCCAACCCTAGTATCAAAAAGGATCACAATGACATCCATTAGTTGTATACAAGTTCCATGATCTTGACAAGACAACTCTCCCATAGAGGTCACAATTGGTATATCATGACCATCTAGGAAAAAATTGATGCGGGTATATCTGTGGATCTTTGCAAGAAACACCAAGTTATCAGACTATCAATGGTTCACTCACAACCTTTCAACTAGGCACCAACTTGAAGATAAAGCCTAAACTTTACATTCACAACTTAATTGCTTCCCATGTGGTTCCAAATGACTTAAATGATCTCAAGGGACTTAAAAAAACTTGACTCAAAAGGTTCTCAAACCCAAACCCCCTGTTTTGAACAAAACTTCACTTTTGCTGCTCAACTAGCCTTCTAGCCCTATTAGGCCTTTGGCGATGGATTCTTGTCTTATTCCTCAGACTTTGCAAATAAAATCCCAATATAAAGATGGTTTCAAGTGTGTTTTGTGATGAAAAACATCATATCAACTCCAGGGTATCACTTGTTTTAGACAACCTCTCTTCAAACCCTGCTGTTTCCTCAAAATTAGGCCTAATTAGCCCTATTTTACAAAGCAACCCCTCTTCAAATTTTCCCCCTGAATTTAAAACTCTCAACAGTCTTCCAAAACACTCCCAAACCAAATATTTTGACACTTTTAATCTTCTAGGATACTCTTAACATGCCCAATTACAAAACCCTTCCTAATTTGGCTTAAAACTAGAGCTTTTTGATTCTAGGGCTTCCAAACACTTCCAAGTCTTGATTTTTGACTTTTCACCACTCATTCATCATTACAAAACTATTAGAATTCAAAAATATTCCTCTTGTTAAGACATATTCTCCACTGCTATACTTCAACCCCCATCCTCATGCTCCTTGCACTGTCACAATTGGTGTACACCATATGATTCCTTCTTGCTGCACTTTCAGATGGTTATTTTTATATAATACAGGTTAATTATGATCCATTTCATTGGCCTTAGTCATACATTCCCATGAAATAGATCATTTCCTCATGAAAAACCTTCAAAATTAGTGCAATTTCTGTATTTACTTGAGGACAGTCACTGTTTTGTGCAAGAATTTGATTCCTATTGCCTTTTCAGAGCATACAAAGGTTAGAAAACATTTAAATTCAAGTCCATAATCCATCAAGATGAATCAAACTGCAATAGGAAATCAAGAGATCACCAAAAAGAACACAAAAGAATGCAAAAAAGCTGTATTTTACTATTTTTTCTGAGAACAGTCCGTACAAACCCTTCAAAAATTCATCAACCTCCATACAAGTGATTCTCCTAAGGTTATAGATCAATTCCCAAACTATCCCAACCAATTAAAGTCGATTCCCATTACATTAAAGTTAATTAAACCCCTAATCTCACTTTCCCGCCTAAACTAAAATTCAAATTTTTGAAATAACAAACTTGAAATTTATTAACAATCACCACCTAAAAACTATTGGATATTCAATATCCAAGTTTATTTGACCTATTTAAAACATAAGATCACTAATCTAACCCCTGGAACATAGTTTCCCCTTTACATTGCATTTTTTGAAACTAGATTCCTTATCAGGAGCATTAGAACTTTTAACATTCTTATTACATTTATTCATACCAAATGCCATTATAGGCTCCAATAGGTCATAATTGATGCTTTGACTTGTTTGGAAGGTCCTCCTATCCCTTGCACTCTCCCTCGGTTCTGAAGTGCCTGATAGTCTCCTAGTGCTCCTCAAGACTAAAAAGTAAAAAATATTAAAAAATAGTAAAGAGAAAAATCCTCCAATAGAGAAATCCATTCTTATGGTGCTTTGGATAAGTACCGTGATGAAAACCTAGCAAACATGTGTCATGTGTAAGATAAAATATATATGTGGACCATTACACTTGGGGCCAAGTTTTCTCATCTTCTATAACTTCGTCATTATACTTCTATTCAACTATCGAATCCATATCCATTCTATCCACCTTCCCTACCTACCTTGATGTTGATAAGGATAGGGGCACAAACATAAACCATTCTTTGTAAAAATATCGACATGAAAATTGTTTGTCCATGCTAAGTAAAATATTATTCCATTACCTATATGGCACTATCCAAACCCATATCTTGGAGAAAAGAATTATTCCTATGTGATATAGTCCTTGGAGATCAGATCCCAAATCCTCCATCCAATTATCCCCATGTATCATATCCTTTACTAAAGCAATCCATTATCCTATCATACCTATCACAAGAATTGTTTTTTCCTTGTCACTATTTGAAGGATTCTAATCCACCTATTCAACATCCATCGACTATCCCATCCAATCATATAGTTATTCCATCCAAATGAAAGAATCCTAATACATACAAACTTTCTATGCAATCTAGCACACCATAAAAAATGTACATTATACTTTTCATAGCCTTGCTAAAAAAATTTTTCCTTTCTTTTGATTATCATCATAGAGATATATCTTTCCTAATACTCACATTATTTTCAAGATGCATCCAAGTCCCCTATCAACAATTTTATCATCATCATCAATCAATCTGGTACCTCTAAAAATGGGGGTGAATGACAATTAAGTGCTATAACTCCCACTTTCAAGCTATTCCATTCAAGGATAACACTAGAGATCTCAATGTAAAAGAAAAAGAGATCTTGAAATAGGGTTGTCCTAGGGGATGAAAGTAGACAGGGTTCACCACCAAGTTTAGACTTGGAAAAGATAATGAAATGCAAGATGTAATAAAAACCCTAATTCAATGCAATGACCTATAAAATGACATAGAAATGCCAAAAAAATAGAACAAGCACATAGTGAAATGAATGATGTGCACTTGGAAATATGGAAGTGACTAGAAGCTCTAAAACACTAAACAATTGGACTTTTTGACCAATTGGGAGTCATTCACCAACCTAGGCGAATCAGTCCCAGATCTAGATTTTTGCATAAAATCCCATTTCAAGAAAAGGGAATCTAAATATGAAAATAGTTCTAGAAAACACATATAGTGGGACTCATTCACCACTTGTGGTGAATTAGTCTCATTTTTCTTTTACGGGAATTTAAAGTTCTAATCTACACTTCAACACCTGTTCTTTCCTTCCAACTTGAATTCTAGATCTATCTCTACAAAAATACTTGCAAAATAGAATACAAAATTGATTTTCTACTGGGGGTTTTCCTTAGTCAAAACCCTAGTTTGGTAATTAAACCTTGATAGAAATAATGAAATGTGCATGAAAATCCTAGCCTTAAGTGTGTTTAAGACTAAGAAATCTGAAACATGATGTAATCCTATTCTAATGTGTCAAAATATGATGCAAGAATGAAAATGTGAAGATGGATCACTCACTTGGAGAGACATCTAATCACCCAAAAATGAGTCCTAATGATGCATGTACCTTCCTTAGGCTAAATATGGAGTGATAATGGAGGATGGAATCACTTAGGAAATAAGTCTTTAGGATTGGCTTGATGGCTAGTTGCATCTCCACATCCTAGAATCCATCATGATTCACCATAGAAAACCATGATCAACCCTTGACAATGCTATATATTCAATGAAAGTGAGCTTGAAGACCTGAAAAAACACTTTAATGCTTCTCCAAGACTTCAACTTTACTTTCTTTTGATACTTGAATGCTCTTGTAAAATATTCTCAACACTTGTCTCTTGAATTTTCTCTTGAAAATGCTTGCTAAAATTACTTAGATTAATAAAAATGTCTTAGAAACTTTCTTATATAGGAATTAACACCTAATTGAACATTATTTATATCTCAAAGGGTGACATCCACTAAAAATTTAAATTAAAATGGTGAATTTCTGACTCAAAATCGAAAAAGACCCCAAGGGGGACCCATTTGCCATCCTTGGTGAATGGGGCCCACCTAAGAGGATTCATTTTCCCAAGGTGGTGAATGAGTCCCATTTTAGCTTTTTGAGGTGTGTTTTTGGTATTTTCAGTGTTTTAAGTGATTTTATGGGATTTTTACATGAAATGAGCCTCAAGATTGGAAATAATGGGTCTTAGGGGCCTATAAATGATGATTTAAAGGGTAATTAATGTAAGGGAACCCAAGATAGGTCCAAATTAGGCCAAGAATTGTACTATCTCCAAGAAGGGAGTACAATTCTTGGTGGTCGATTAGCCTCCCACTTTAGCACCCATATGACTACTTACATATGCAAGCTTTCAAAACTAAATCAAATAATAAAATCTATTTTATAAAATGATACTCATAGGTTCATTCCAAAATATGGGAGAATGATTCCCACCTAGCTATCTACAAATGGAGCTCTCTAGCACCCACTATGTTGATTTGAATGAAAAGCAATTTTTTACCCTAATATAGTAAAATCTATAATTTTAACTTATAGAAGAGAAAAAAGTGAAGTAAATTGTAACTATTTTGTCATTTTCCTTTTTGTACCTTGAGAGTGATTGAAGAGTAGCTGAAGATTCTAATCCAATGATATTACAAGCCTACAAGACTAGACATTCTGCGAGATTAGGTGGCACACGAAGAGCACTATCATGACGTGAGTTGATTTTATGCCTTAAATTTTTCCTTATACATTTATTTTATGAATTTTATGAATTTATAGATTAATGTAGGGTCTTGGAAAAAAGTTTGCAAAGTGTCCCCTTTTTTCGTAAAGTATCCCTTTTGTTCGCGAAGTGTCCCACTTTTTCAAAAAGTGTCCCATTTATTTGTGAACTGTCCCGAAAGGGGTCTAAAGTTTCTAGGACCTATAGGAAAGTGCACTAGAACAAATTTAGTACACTTTTATGATTATTGATGTAAAGATTTAAAATTTGGATTGCTTATAGGACATACTTTTTGCTTTTTGTTAGATTCCCACCCATTCACGGTAGCATCTAGATGGTAGACAAATTAGCCATCTTCAAGACTTATCCCCCACTCTTTTAGTGAAGGATACAAATATTTTGTAGACCGTAGGATTATTCTTGGCATAACTCATGCCCCCATGAGGTACCACAATCCTATGCTAATGGTTTTAGTAGAGTAGTGGGACATTGATACATGTACATTTCATTTGCCTACCAAAGAGATGACCATCATACTAGAGGACATACACCGTATATTGCAAGCTATGATTCGGGGTGAGCGAGTATGTTTTCTAATAGAGCAGTCGTTCCGTGAGATGAAACATGACAAGAAATATTGCCTTGGTTGACTAGTGCATGATTAGAGGGTGAGGGCATAGACAGATTTAGCGATGCTTCTATACTCATGTACCCCATTGGTTGTAAGGATTATGATGCTAATAGTAGTACTATTACTCATCCCTAATGGTCAGGGAGCACACTTGGAGGGAGGACTAGTATACATGATTCACGGGATTTTAGAGCACAAGACCATATACGCTTGGGGGAATAGTATCCTACCACATATGCACTATGATCTTGGACAATTTGTATTTTGGGAGGTGGATAGCATGGTACATTGTATGCTTCTATAGGTGTGGTTCTTAGAGCATATCATGTGTACTAGGCCGACAGGGTTCCCATACCCAAAAACCTTGGGGTATCCTCTAGCTTTTAGCTATCTTGTGCAGCGGTTTTGGTAGTATGGTGATTTACAATTCTAGAGAGTTTGCTTTGATTGATTGGAGGAGGATGAGATCATTTGGAGACCTTATTAGCTTGTCCTACAATGGCGAGATGAGACTCAATAGATGAGGTGATTGCAGATGGACATGTTCTTGATAGGCATACATGATTACATGTACGACCTTTCTACTATGATTGCATCATGTGATAGTTTGGTCAGGTTTAGATAGCACCTAAGGCATGACCCTTTTTCAAGAGATCAGTAAGGAATGCCTGGAGACTTGGAAATTCTAGAGGGTTCACTACCAAGGATGTTATCTACAATGAATCCAATTTCTTATATCATGATATGCCTCTAGTCTCCAAAACTATTGAGATCAATGTCATAGATGACTATGAGGAGTGGTGGATAGTAGCATGACTGGCTCCCATATTCTTGATGGATGAGACGATAGGAGACACATGACCACTCCTAGATTAGGGAGATGAGGTGGAGGACAAGGCCAAGGAGAGATGCTACAAGGTTGTAGACATATTTTTGGATTTGATATATGAGGAGTATGACGAGGATGCAAATCTTGAATATGATGGCTAGAAGGAGGATGAGGAGGAGGAGCAATCTATGAGTGAGGTTGGTGAGGCAATAGATAAGGATCAAGTGTTCCACAAGTGGGGAGATCCATCTTGTATTCATGTTACTAGATCATGAGCAACAACTCTAGATGGCACTAGTACCCATAGCCATGGAGAGCCTAGCACATCCTCCATGCCCCTTGCACATGATAAGGCTGATTTCTCATAGCCTTCCTGAGAGCTAGGTGATGATATTTTATTTACTATTATGTTTTATGTTTATTGTAAATGCATAAAATTGGTCATGTCTAATTAACCCTAGCATTTGATTGAGAATTCTTGATGGCTATGCTATGGGTGATTGGCTTGTGGGTGCTCACCGTGGAGGCCTAGCCTACATGGATATTTCTCTTTATTACATGCACGCTTATTTCCTCTAGATGGATCGTCATTTTAGTGCATTTGTGGAGTGGGGGAGTTAACTATTTTTTGGGGTGTCTTTGCATCTTTTCCGCTTTTAGTTCTTTAGCAGCTAGGCTTTGTTCTCGTGATGGTATCTATCGAGGATCCCCATTTAATATACTGTGAGGGTTTTAGTCTGGAGGTCAACGTGGTGTGGTTTCCTGCTTGTAGTTTTATTTTGGGGTCGTCGGGGTTTGACGTTTTGGGCTCTTGTGTGGGGTAGGGTTTGGTTCAAGGCTATTTTGTGTGGAGTTCATGGATTTATAGGGTGGCTCAAAGGAGGTGAGAAGAGATGATACTATGATGGAGGCTGGGAACGAGGTTTTCAACTCCTCTTCTTCGCACGAGGGTTTTTCCAGGATCAATGGTTTTAAAGTGCAAAAGGTTAATGGTTGTTTGGAGAGGGCTCAAGCCCGCCCAGTGGTGGTTATTTAGAAGGAGGCGGTTGTAGAAGATCTAGAATATTTCAATAAGCATGTTCTAATTTGTAAGTTTCTAGGAATGCGGGTCTCTTTACCTTTCCTCGAACCCTGGATTCGGAAGACATGGAATCTAGAGGGGGATTTTGAGATTCTGCTTGCTACAAATAATTTCTTCCTGGTGGATTTCTCATGCATTTCAGATAGAAATATGGCTTTTCAAGGTGGCCCATACTTCTACAATCAAGTCGGCCTGTTCATTAAACCATGGCATGCTGGCTTCATTTCGGCAGAGGAGTTGCCAACTAAGGTCCTGGTGTGGGTTCATCTTCCTCGACTGCCGCTTGAATGCTGGAGGAGTGATATTCTACAATCTATTGCATTGGCATTGGGTAAGCCGATTGGTCCATCTTAGCGAACATTGGAGAAGATCTTTTCCTATGCTCAGGTTTGTGTGGAGATTGACTTGAGTCAGCCTTTGCCTGGTTCTATTGATCTGACAGTGGGTTCTAGTTCATGGACATAGCCCTTGGATTATGAAACCCTGTCGTTTAGATGTCGGTTATGCCGTGAGTATGGTCATCTTCAGAGGAGGTGTCCACGTGTTGTTGGTGTGGGTAACTCAAGGAATGGGAAGGATTCTTCAAGCTTAGGATCTGAGAAGGGAAAAGAACCTATGTGGGGGGTGACTATAGATAATGATGGGTTTGTACCTGTTAGGACACGAAATAAAGGTTGAGGGATGAAGAGGACTTTTCGGGACTGCCAGGGGGAGGGGGTTTTCAATAGGTTTGAGGCACTGAATGATTTAATCCATGAGGGAGTCTCTCCTGACATGCATGTGGAAGCTAACCCAATTACTTCTCAAATTCTGGAGCCAATGGCTCTTCTGTCTGCAGCTTCTGACCCTTCATCAACTCCTGGGGAAGTAAAAGATTCTTCTTTTCTTTCCCCTGAGACGAGGCTTGGGGACCCGTGCGTGGGAACTGGTACTTCTTTGGTCTCTGCTGATGTAGGAGTGAGCTCAACTAGAGGTTTGGGTTCTGGAGGCACTGCAAAGAAAAAAGCTTCTGCTTCTTCTCATCTTTTAGGTGTGCATCAAAAGTCCCTGAAAAAGAGTACTCCTGACAAGTCCCAAAAGGTGGGTAGGAAGAAAGATCAAGAAAAAGTAAAGATGGCTAGTGAGATGTTGGTTGAATCTGGGTCGGTGAAGACCCTGGATACTCACTTTGCCCAACCCTCACAATGATTGTGCTTTCATGGAATGTGAGGGGTATGAATAGCATCCCTAGACAAAAGGCTATTCAGGATTTGGTTCGGGCTCATTCTCCGGATTTGGTTTTTCTCCAAGAGACGAAGTTATCTGTTGATAGTATGATGCAGAGTGCTTCTAAAATTTGGAATAGAGGTTTATGTCAGTGTGTGGGGGCGTTGGGGAGCTCTGGAGGTCTTGCCTATTTTTGGGATCTTTGGCGAATCTCTCCTATTTGGTGGTTTGCCAGTAGATTCTCCATCTCTCTTGTTGCGGTAAGTTTGGATACAGGGGAAAGAGTTTTTCTGTCGAACATTTATGCTCCATCAGATGTTCCTGGTAAGAGTCTTTTATGGTCACATATAATTTTTTTTGAGATCTTTGGATCCCTTGTTACCTTGGATCATGTCAGGTGACTTTAATGCAATTATCTCTCTTGAGGAGAAAAGGGGGGGTGTACCTCGTCTGGATGCATCCTCTGATCTTTTGAGGGAGAACCTAGCTCGACTTCGGCTTGTGGATATCAAACCCTTAAATGGAACATTTACCTGGAATAACAGGAGGCTTGGGGAAGAAGCTATTTCTGAAAGATTGGATAGGTTCCCGGTTTCCAGTTTCTAGGTTAGTGACAAGTGGCTAACAAGCTCTGAAATCATGGATTGGCGAGGATCGGATCACTGGCCAATCAATTTCTCAGCTTGCTTGGCTAGTGTTCTAAGAAGCATACTTTTAAATTCCAGATTATGTGGCTCAGGGAGGAGGGTCTTTTTGACTTAGTGTCTAATTGGTGGGTTGAAGGTCAACCAGCTTTTGGGACTACTATGTACACTTTTATGAAGAGGCTTCAATATGTAAAGTATAAACTAAAGCATTGGAATAAGTTTCAGTTTGGCAATGTGTTTTAGCAGAAAAGGGTTGCCCAGGAGAATCTGGATTCTATCACCAGGCAGATTAGGGAGCATGGGCTTGATGTGGCTTTGAGCAGTTTAGAGGATGAAGCAATCAAAGTACTTGAGGAATGGGAGCTTTGGGAGGAAATTTTTTGGAAGCAGAAGGCTCATGTTAATTGGCTTCAGGAAGGGGATAAGAATACCTCTTTCTTCCATAACTCGGTCAAGGCTAGAAGATAGGGTAATACTATCTCTTCTCTTCGTTCTTCTGAGGGATCTGTTTTGTCTTCCTCTTTGGAAATTTCTAATGAGGCAGTTTGTTTCTTCTCTAATCTTTTTTCTGAAGATACCCCGTTAGCCAATGTGGAGGAAGACTCTATTCTGGCTTGCATCCCTCCTTTGGTGACAATGGATATGAATGCCTCTCTTCTCCAACCAATTTCTCTGAGGGAGCTAGAGGATGTGGTGTTTAAGTTGAAAAAGGGGAAGGCTCCTGGTCCTGATGGGTTCCCTGTCAAGTTCTATTAGGAATTTTGGGAAGTGATCAAGCTTGACTTGCTGGAAGTTGTACAAGAGTCTCTAAGGAATAAGCAATTGTTGAGAGCTATGAATGCTACTTTTCTTGCTCTTATTCCAAAGCATGAGGGTGTCGATTCTTTAGATCTCTTTCGACCAATTGCTTTGTGTAATGTGGTGTATAAAATCATCACAAAACTAATTGTTGAGCGCTTGAAGCCTTGGTTGGATAAGTTAATCTCAGAGGAACAAGGGGGCTTTGTGGCAGGTAGACAGATTCTTGATGGAATTGTGATTGCGGTGGAGGCTATTCATTCTATGGCCTCTTCAAGGGAGAAGGCTATGTTTATAAAGTTGGACATGTCAAAACCTTATGACAGGGTCAAATGGGATTTTCTAATCAAAATTCTTGGAGCCTTTGGTTTCAGCAGTGAATGGATCGACTGGGTCATGTGTTGTGTAAAGACGTCGTCCTTCTCGGTTCTCATAAATGGGGAATCCTCTGCATTGTTTGGAGCCTCGAGAGGTCTTCGACAGGGAGATCCTTTATCCCCTTATCTGTTCATTTTGATGGATGAAGGTTTGGGAAGGTTCATTAAGTCCCAAGTTGCTGCTGGGCATATACATGGACGGCACTGGAACAACTCCCTTGCTCCTCAAACACATCTTCAGTTTGTGGATGACTCAACCTTGATGGGAGTTGCTAAGGTGGTTGAAGCGGTTGCTTTTCGTCAGACTTTGGATTGCTATCTGGCTGCCTCAGGACAATGCATTAATGAAAGTAAGTCTTGCATTTATTTCTTTAATACCCCTAGGCTTATTCAGCAACGCATTGCCAGGATCTTAAGGTTTCAGGTGGGGAATCTCCCCTTTACCTATTTGGGAATCCCTCTAGATGTGCGCCCATCTCCCAGGCGTTTTTGGCAGGAGGTGATTGATAAATTTCATGGACTGGTTTGTCATTGGACATATAGATGGTTATCAACAGTGGGCATAGTCACTCTTTTAAAGTCTGTTGTGCAAGCTCTTCCTATTTATAGATGTTTTGTGATGATTGCTCTTTCAAGTTTCATTAAGGATTTTGAGGGGCTTTGTAGGCAGTTTCTTTGGTCGGGTAATCTCCTCTCGAGAAGGTGGAGCTTAATTAAGTGGGAAGTTGTTTGTCGGCCGAAGCAGGATGGTGGCTTAGGATTGCGTAGAGCAGATTGGAATGGACAAGCATTGGCTGCTAAGTTGTATTAGAGGTGGTGTTCGCTTCAGCATCAGACTTGGGCATAGATTCTTACCTTCAAGTATCTTGGGGAGGTGGATGGCGTGGATGTTCCTCGCTTTAGTCTTTTGGGAAGAGGGTCTATGATCTGGGAAACTCTCAAGAGGGGAGCTCCGTTGATTAAACAAAGTTTGTTTTGGATTTGCAATAGAGGTTCTGATGCTCTCTTCTGGCTTGACTCTTGGGATGGCTTCCCACCTATCCTCTCCTCTCATCCTCATTTGGAGAATTTAAGTAGGATTTTTGTTCAAGCTGGCTAGAGCAGAGTGATGGACTTCAAAGCCCCTTTGGTATTGGGGCAGACAGTCATTTATTAGTGGAAGGTTATGTAGGAGTGGCCTTTGGGTAGTTCCTTGGAGGATAGGAGGGAATTGTCCTCCATTTTAGCTGATAGAGTGTGTTGTTCGCTTCTCGAGAGGGATGTGTTGGCTTGGGGCTCAGATCCTAAAAGGAAGTACTCTATCGTTTTAGGGTATCGTGCTTTGGGCAGACAGGCTTTAGGCAGTGCTGAGGTTCCTTGGTGGAAAAACATTTGGAATAAATTCTCCTGGCCAAAATGCAATTTTTTCTCTTGGCTTGTGGTGTATGGTAGGTGCTTGACTTGGGACAACCTCTGCAAGTGGGGTTTCCAAGGTCCCTCTTTATGCTTTTTGTGCCTCAAAGATGTAGAGAATGTTTCTCATCTTTTCTTTCAGTGCCCCTTTGTTAGGTCTATTTGGCACTTTTGGTGGAGGGCTTGGAATATGTCGTGTCGACATCCTTCATCTCTTGGCGAGTTCTGGTAGAATGTTGGACCTACTATGGCAAAGAATTCCTTTTTGCACAATGCCTGGCCTATTGGCCCTAGTCTAATTATTTGGTAGATTTGGTTGGAGTGCAATCGAAGGATTTTTCTTGATAGGAAGTTGCAAGTGGGCCAAGTTTGGGCCAGCATTCTCGGGGCTCTACAAGAGACTTTACAAGCTAAATGTGATTTGTTTGTTCCGATTGAACCTAGGGACTCTAGAGTAATCCAGAAGTTGGGGATTTCTATTGGTAGTATCAGAAGGCCAAAGGTTGGGTGGGGCAGGTGCTCTAGAGGGAAGGTCTTCAAAGGACGGCATTGGATGCTTCCTCCCACTGGTGTCTTGAAAATCAACACCGATGGGTCTTCAAGAGGAAATCCTAGGCATGCTGGTATTGGTGGGGTGGGCAGAGATAACACTGGGGTGGTTGTGTTCTTTTTCTCAGAGTATATGGGGCAGCACTCCAATAACCTCATGGAGGCCTTGGCGATTCTTTCAGCCTTGAAGAGGGCATACGCTCTCAGCTAGAAACAGATTATTTTTTGAATCTGATTCTCAAGTGGTGGTTGACTTGATAAATGGACGACACTTCGATGTTGTTAGTTGGCATTTGGCGGTGGTGGCAAAACAAATTGCCAACCTTGGAGATTTACTGGATTCAATGACTTTTTCTCATATCCCTCGTGGGTGGAACAAGGTGGTTGATGGACTAGAAAAATGGGCTTCTGAGAAGAATGGGACATGGTTGGTGGATGATTGGGATTGTTTACTGAGGGACCTAGCCCAGGATTTGGAGGGCTGGGTTACTGAGGATGTGAAATGTTGCATTAATGATTCTTGATCTCTTGCTTGTTGTTTTGGGATCCCTTCGGGGTTTTCTTTTGGCTAATCCTTTGTACCTCTCTTGATGCTTAATAAAGGTTTTTACCCCTCTTTTTATTAAAAAAAAAATTAATCTGGCATTTAATTATTTCACATTCATATGTCTACTTAATTAATTAAATAAATACCTTTATTTATCTTAATTAATTATCACCTTTTGAATTTAATTAAGTCTTTTGATATAATTAAATTTAAATATTTCCTTTCTCCTATTCAAATCTTTTCTTCTAATCAATTAAATATTTTATTTAATTAATGTCCATATCTTTTCAAATCATAATTAAATATTTTATTTAATTATGAAATCTTTATTATTCTTCAAGTCTTAATTAAATGATTATTTAATTGAGAAAAATCTCCATGTCACCCATAAATAAATAATTGAATTTATAATTCATTATTTATCTTCTTAAATCTTTCCAAAATCCTCTAAAAAGATGATTTTTATCATCTCATCTTATCTCTTCCATGAAAGAGGAAACAAATCCTGCTTTCTATTTTTCTTCTATTTTTCTCTCCAGTCTTCTCCATCTTCAACCGTTCGATCTTCCAGGATTATCACAGCTGTTGATCACATCAACCAATCACAATCCTTCGAAAGCTCTATAAATATGCCTGCATATCCAAGCATTTGTTCCATTAGGCGATAGGCGATTAGAGAATAGTTGCATTCAGTTAGCATTTATTATCAGCATCAAGAGCATTTGTAATCATAGTTTCTTTATCAAGTAATCATAGCAATCCACAATCATGCATCATTTAATCAGCATAATCATATCTTAGCATAACATGCATCCATCATCTACAATCTCATTCTCTGGGAGGACTATTTGTTGAGCTCAAGTAAAATCTAAGAGCAATAGCTAGAATCAAAAAAATTACTGGAGATAGAGGACGATAGAATGAAATCAAGGGAAAAAAAATTGAGTTTGCACTTCTTTTATTTCATTTTTCTATTTTGATATAATGTTCTATTGGTGTGTTTGATCTTCTTTAATTTATTTTTAACTTGCACATTTAATCAATCACACATTTTTGGTGCCCATCATGGGGCCTTGCCACATTTTTAACATCTACTTGCAAGTTTTTTGACAATATTTTGTGTTTTGAAGTTTGGCTTTTTAGAAAAATTCACGCTTTAGCACATTTTTCAAATATTTCAATGCACACAAAAAAAAATATTTCATATGCAAACCGTTTCAACACTTTTGTAAGTCTTTCGACACATATGAGAACCATTTTAGCATATCCGAAGATTACTTTAGCGCATAAAGGGAACATGATGGTGCATACATTTAGCTTAATTCATTAAAATTTTCTTTAAAAAATGTATTTTTAGATTAGCACATTTAGGATTTCTTTTAGCGCATTTACGGTTTTTTGCAGTGGTTATGATATCTGTTTTAGCGCATTAACTAGTTGTTTTAGCGCATATGTATGATCTTTTAGCACATACAGGTTGTAACTAAAAAAGGTTTTGATTCTAATGCCTTCCATAGACATGAAATTTTTCTGGCTTAAAGAGAACCAATCTAGGATAGTCACATTTGGTTTTAAAAAGAAGCAACCCTAGGGTAGACATGAATTAAAATGAAGCAATATAGGATAGTCACCACACAATGATTTTCGCAGTTAAAAAAAAAACTTGTTTTCATGAAGCAATTATCTTCACATAGTTTAGATCATTGTGATTTGGGCTCTAAAAAAGAACATTATTTACTTTGTCTACGGTAATAGGTCTATGCTCTCCCCTTAACTAGGTGATCAAAATACTAGAATTGCCTTTTTAGTTCTTGCAATTTTACATTCTTTCTTAAATCCTTTAGAGGGCTTGCTCTTGTGGGAAAAAGTACTCACCCAAGAGGAACGACACAAGTGAGTTCAAACCAAAGCTAGGTTATTCCACCCCACTCTAGAATTTAAATAAAATATGGGGAAACCCACTTTTGTTAGAAGTGTGCAAGATAACCATCCCTAAAACCTTTGTTCTAAAGTTTGGGAGGTCTCCTAAGGGAGCTTATTATTTCCACTCTAAATGGAAACCCTTATTACGAACCTTAGTGTAGAAGCCAGCCAAGTCAGTATCCAAACATCATAATAATCACAGTGCAAGGTGAGGGAAGAATTTTTCCCCAAGATAGTCACTATATAACTGCCAAGGATCATTTTCTCAGGGGATTCAGTATTTTCTTTCATCACTCTTTGTATGCGCCTAGAAAAGACAAAAAAATGGGCGCCCCTTCGGGGGTGACATGACTATGTGAGTCGATGTAGTTCTAAGATGTGGGTTTTTGGTTATTATGATGACCTACTTAAGTACTAAGACAAAGTCTACCTGAAGTGTTTGTTTTTACAAAAACCAATGGAAATATTTTGAACATACACTCGATGTTTAGTATAGGGCTTAAAAAGACAACTATTTTCAGAGTGTTTGTTGTGTTTTCCTCACATTAAATTAGATTAAGATCATTCAAGAAAGCACTAAAAATTTGATTGAATCAACCTTTCTACTAGAATATGAGTTTTTATCATCATTGGACTAGCTACATCCTTGATATCTTCTATTCTTAGAGATTGGAAATCCACCAAGTTTGTTGGGAAGTCGATTTCCAATAGGATCAATAAACGTAGGAAACATTTAGGTTACAAAAATACTTTTCAACAAAGAAAATTCATTTACAACAGTCAAAACATCTTACTTCACTATTGCAAATTCCTTCATAGGTACCAAGATTTTGTTAGGGGATTTACTAATGAGTATGCTATAGAGCCTTTTTATTCCCGAGTCTATTTCCAACAAAGAACTCTATCTCAATGACACAATCACAATTAGCCTCTTGAGTTCAATTTCATATTGCAACCTTTAATTGAATATCCCACTCATCCAAGCCAAATCATTCACTGATCTTGAAAAAAAACTAGGTTATTTGATACACTTATCATTTTTTGAGATTGGGATCAAATCTCAAAAAGTGCATCTCTTGAAACAAGTTTTTGATTATTGATTAAACTTCCCCAATAGGATTTTGACATCCTTTCATCTTGGAAGCCACAATCAAGAGTTAGGAACATCTTTGATCATATCATAGGATTTTCATCTTATTAGATCAAGACATCATCATTTTTGCACTTCTCAAACTTGTGATCTAAGTTTAGAAGAACATTTCAAAATCATATGCCTATTTTTACAAGATCTCAATACAATAAGCTGAGAGAGGATATTCAACAAGAAGCTAATATCCCAAGAATTCAAGAAGAAGGTGAGAGTAGTAATCCCATTTACAATGTGACTCACAATCCCATGGATCATAGAGAGGAAAATCCCTTCCCATTTAATCATCTAAAAGACATAGGAAAAACTCCAAATGATAGCGATGATGAATGAAATGAAGAATTTCATCTTAGCCAAGCAAAGCAAGATCCTAAATTTCATCACGCCTTAGAAAAAAATTTAGAGCACAAAGAAGAGAAATATTTCCTGTATTTGGCTGAAAAAGGAGCTAAATTTTCTCTTGATTTTGACACTGAGAACTTAAAGAGAAATCCTAAAGAAACACCCTTGTCTGATCTTAGTGCCTTGTCTCAACAGATTAAAGCACTAGAAGGAAAAATTAAATATCTATAAGGGGGAGCCACAATGAAGAAGTATGCTCTTGATGACATCTATCCTTATCCTTTTGATTGACATCTTAACATGATTCCCTTTCCCAAGAATTGTGAGATTTTGAAATTTGATCGTTATAATGGGAAATCGGATCCAATCGATCATGTTAGAGACTTTTGAAATATGATTTTAGAGTTTTCTCATGAGGACACATACTTGATGTGTTTGTTTCCTATGAGTCTTGGAGGCCAATCTATGGAATGGCTATCAAAAATCACATCACCTGTCAAGACATTTGAGAAATTGATTAACAGGTTTATATCCCAATATGCCTACAACATCCAACATCAAATAATAATGCTTGATCTTTGCAAGGCTAAGTAAAAACTTGGTGAACCTTTCATTACTTTTCTTCAGAGATGGAGAAGATTCTTTGCTAGATATTCACATCCTATTCCTAAAAAGGAAAAAATGGGAATCTTCATCAATAGCTTAGATCTAGAAATGAGCTATCATTTAAATTTACATTGTCCTCCCTCTTTTGAGAAACTGGTTGATGATGCCATAATCATTGAGGGTGCTTTGTTCAAGAGAGGGATACTTAAAATTGATAAGGATAAACCTAGCTCTTCAAATCACCACAACAACAATGAAAAATCTAAGTTTTTGACTCGCAACAAAAATGTGGTGAATGATGGTGTTGTAGATGCAAATCATGTCTTGAATAATCCATTTATTCTTAGTACTCCAAGTGCTCCTCACAACAATAACTATAGCAATTTCAATTATGTCACAAATCAAGGAAACAATCCTCCTCTGAGGAAAAACATGAATCAAACTTCTACTCCCAATAAAGGGAATGCCAACAATCAAGGTTACCTTGGAAAGAATAACAACAACAATTCCTTCGGAAATTCCTCAAACACAAATCCAAAATGATCTTCATTCTTCTCTACCAAAATAACTTTTAGTCCATTGGGTCAATCATTAGAATCTACATTCAAAGAGTTGATGGCTAAAAATGTCCTTACTTTTCCACCTCAACGCAACTTCAAACCCAGTGTGAAGCCTCCATCATGGAATGATGCATACTATTGTGATTATCATCGGTGCAAGTGCCATCACATGAATAATTGTCAAGCCTTGAAAATTTTCATTCAAGACTTAATAAAAAATGACACCATCACAATAGGACACCAACAATCAAATGAAGACCACAAAGCATTTTGCAACCCTTTTCCCAACTATCAAAAGGGTGAGTCTTCCATAAAAAGTGTGAATCATATTAATGATAATATAATCCACCATATCTACACTAATGACGAGCAGGTCAATGTTACAAAAGTTAAGGAAAAGATGGAATATAGAAAAGTCAAAGCAACAACAAGGGCACAAGCTAAAGTTTTCTTAAAGGGTGCTTCTTCAAAATCCACTATGCCCCTACCTCAACATCAATATGACTTAGTCAATCAACTTAGAAAAACTCCTACTTAGATTTCTATTTTAGAACTCCTGAAGATTTCCCTAGTGCACAAGGAAATTCTAG
>VDFB02080811.1:0-11573 GCA_007258455.2 Sequoia sempervirens | reverse complement strand
AAATCAAGATCTTCGTCCTACATATACTCTTGATCTTCCTTTGCTAATGATTAGGTTCTAGCTTCTGCCTGCTATAATGATGAAAGATTGTTCATCAATCTTGAGCGTATACCTGCTGAGAGATATAATCTTGGTCTTATTTTGCTTGATTCAGATATAATGTTTTTTTTTCATGGAAAGGCTTCAGGATTTGGAATAGACAATGCTAGTAAATGTTTGTGAGGGTAAGGAAAATCCACTTGCAGTGCTGCAAAAGGAAAGTGAATTGAGGATTTGAAGGAATATCTGGAAGGTTTTATATCAAAGGCAGAAGGGTTCAAAGAATGTCAGGACTGTATTTCAAATATTTGTTTGTTTACATTATATGGTTTTCACTATTTTAATCGATGCAAAAATCTCACCATTAATTGCTAATGGGGCAGCATGCGAAGTGATCACAAGGCTTCGAGGGCAAGACTGAAGAATAAAACTTATAGGCAAGACAACTATTGTAACTTTCTGCCCAAGAAAAACAATCTCAACTTTTGCAGACCAAAACTAGAGTACAATAAATATTCCAGTTTCACAAGCGTAACCAGTAAACTATCTCTACCTTAGATTCCCAATAGTTATTAATTGGCGATGGTCCTCCGATTCCTCACTAGTGAGGTTCTGGCCTTTTTAAACTGGAGTATCTTCAGATCTTTTACAGAAATATATATACAATGCTATGCTTCTCTCAAAACAAATGGCACCATAATTGAGGGGCAGTTATTCGAGTTTGACAATTCATTTATAACATTCTATCATAATGTATTCAAACAAGACCTGATTCACATATACCCATAAGGATTCTTATAGGAACTAATGCTAAAACAACGAACAAATGTCATGAGAATTGAACTTGAAGCAATAGTAGTCCTCCATTACAAAACAGAAAAGCATCCACCGATCTATTACATACTAGAGTTTATCCTTTTCTTAAGATCTCTAACATAGGAAAATATTAAAGTCAATCCATCGAAGAAAAATGAAAATAAAAATAAACCTTAATCTAAGAAGAGTTGGGTCAAGTTCATTTTTTTTCTAATAGTCTCTCAAACCACAGCCGCCTTCTAACACTTGGGCCTTTTATATCAGACCTTCATGATATTCCTTCATATCGTTAAAATCTGTGACTAACAAAATTTCAATTCCCTTTCGTTTTATAGCATTGCATCTGCATTTTCCTTTCCTGCATGGAGAGTTTTCGACAACTTATCAGAAAGATCTATGGGAAATCTTAAAATCCCTCCACATAAAACAGACACCACAGCCGATTCGTCTGTGTTCTTCAAGCGAAAGATGACTCTGTCTTTTTCTCAGCAGGATTAAGCTCTCGATTCAAAGTAATATATTCTTTGCCCTCTATCGTCTTCCTTTCACAGGAACTCATAGAATCTTGCTTCTTGTTTTCCATCCTTTTCAAATAACTTTTCGTTGTTAAATCAATGTGATGTTGGCAATCGATGTGATCAACAAGGGTATATTTACATTTTCGATTTTCCTTCCGATCTAATATTTGAGAGCAGCTTCTTTTTCTGCAATCTGGGCTGTTTCAGCAAAGGGGAAGCAGTCCAGAAAGAAAAAAGGATTTATTTATTCTAGATGAATACCGCTGCCAAAGATTAGATCGAAAGAAGTGGGAATGTAAAAATGCCCGTGCTACCCACATCTACTGCCAACATCACATTGATTTAAAAACGAATTAGCATTCGCATTACTCTGATCAGAATTTGTTTTTGTGATCTATATGCATGCAAAATGAAAATAATAGAAATATGCATAAAATATAATTTAAATCAAAGCAAATGCAATGCAAATTTCAAAAGATTGAATATAGTATGTTGACTTGTTGAAGATTTGAATGTGGTTGCTCATGATTTTAGTAGTATGATATTAACATAAAAGATGTTCCAATCAAAATGACAATGGTAGGCCTGTTTTATAGAAAACCAAATTTAGAATGGAGGTCTAGGATTAAAAGCCAATATGACATGACAATCAATGGCCAAGATTGAAAGATGTAGTATGAAATAGGGCTAGGGCGAAATTAGGGCAAGGATAAGAATTAGTTAAGGATGGATGGTTGAGATTAAATTATGAGATAATTCAATCAAAGGTGGAAATTGAATGAGATGTGAAGAGATAAGAATGGCATGGATAAAGAGGTTGGGAGAGGTTGTTGGAGAAAATTAAATAATTATAAAATTATTTAATTTAAGAGAGAAAGTGAATAATTAAATAATCAAAATAAATTTTTAATAGTGTAGGGAAAGATAGAAAATAATTAAATAATTTGTTTTATTTAATTATAAAAGCAAAAGCTAATGAATAATTAAATAATTAAAATCATTATTTAATTATAATAGAAAAATGGAAAGTAATTAAATAAAAATAGAATTTATTTAATTATAGAGGAAAAGATAATTAATTAGTGACATAATTAAATAAATAAAATTTATTTAATTCAAAGGAGGAATAAGGTGAAAATGAATTAATTAAATAATTAAGAATTATTTAATTAATAGAAGAATATGAATTTAGAACATAATTAGATAATTAAAAATATTTAATTATGCAAGCAGAAGGAGGAATTGATATGAAAAATGATGTTTGTAGGCCCGGAACTTATTTTTTTAATACTGCATTTTGCCCTCTTTTGATATGATATTTAACTGACCCTAAAAAGAAGTATGTTTCAAAAATCTGGCTATAAGTAAATTCAGGAAAGTGATTGCAGGACTAGAAGTATGATGCCCTAGTCACTAGCAATGATGAGGAAGGCTGACAAGGAGGTAGTGGTATGCCCCTTCGAGAGAACATGAGTGTGCTCTCGAAATGGATAATAGGACTAAAGGATGAAGGATAAAATGATAGAGGAAAATGGATAAGGATAAAAAAAGTATGGATGGATAGGGAAAATGGATGATCATCATGCTGTAATGATATGAGCAACCTAGATTTGATATTGTACTTGACATTATGCACCAAGGTATAAGGAACTAGGATGACAATGTGCCCAGTACATGATAAAAAAGGTCAAGAGCAAACATATGCCTTATAACACCATGATATGGAAGACCATGAAGCCCTTGTGACAATAGAATGCAAAGCCCATGATAAATGAAAACAATGATAAAACACACAAGAAACAAGAAAGCATGCACAACAAACCAAAAGCAACCAAGGACTATTCTCCAAGTCAAGTTGAAAACCAATTGATGGATTGATTGATGATGATGACGACATTGTTTGATGTGGGAAGGACACATCTCAAAATGAGGTGGGGATTGGGAAAGACATATCCCTATGATGATAATGGATTAAAGTAGATCAATAGATTATCAAGTGATTTGGATTGAAATCATGGATTTCTTATGGATGATGCATTAGATTGGAAGATTGTATTGCATGGATTACAATTGATTGCATTGGATGGACTGGATTTCTCCTTTTTTTCTTCCTTTTTTTTTTTTTTTTGAGAATAGGATAGATGGAGAAGGACAAGGATATGGCTAAGTGGATTGGGAAGATGGTGGATGCATGGTAGGGAGATGAATGGAGGACTCAATAAGATCTAACTCCATGGATGGTATCTCTTGAAGATGTTCTCCATTAGATCATGGAAAATTGGAGGTATGCTCATAGATGTTGATAGAATGATGGTAAGGGGGATTAAATGGATGGTAAGATGGAAAGGGATATGGATTTATGCAAAAAGTTTGATAAGATGGATGGAAGGATGAAATATGGATGTTGGATAATAGATTAGTTGATGGAAGAATTGTAGATGAGTGGATGGAAATGTTGGCAAGATCAACATTGGCACACACCTTGAAGGGTGATGGAGCTATGAAAGAGAAGTGGCTTTTGAATTTGGAGACTTAGATGGAGAAGTGGATGTGGATTTTGGGATATAAGGACCCAAAATGGATGTACATGATGAAGAATTATTAGATGGGGTGGGGGACATAGAATTGAATGAAGCTTTTTGATAAGAAAGTTTGGATTCCAATTTTTATTTTTCTTTGGGATGCATTGATTCTATGAGTATTTTTGTGATCCACATAGATTTTGATTTTGATTTTTTCTTCATGGGCCTTTGTTCCCTTTGGGATTTATATATTTTTATTTTGGATATTACTTTTCTTTTTTTTTGCATGTCTTTTTGATGAGACATGTTGATCCTTTAATTTTTGTGGATTTTTGGCTTTATTCATTTGAGATTTGGCATCCAAATTGCTTCCAAGAGAAATGGGATTGGTGGATGGATATGAATGATGTGGATTTATTATGTATGGGTTGGTGTAGGTATGTTGGAAAAGGTTCAAGGGTGTGTTCCTTTCTAGATCGTGATTAGGGATATGAGGTGATGGATAGAGAGGATAATGGAATTTTGGAATAGGAGTGATAGGTGGTGGAATGTAAGGACCAAAAATGGATCGAGAGGATGAAGGAATTTCTTTTGGGACATAGGGACCCAAAATTGATGGAAGGGATGAAGGAGTAGAATTTTGGAATATAAGGGCCCAAGATAAATTTTGAGGATGGGGAATGTGGAAATTTGGATTTAAGTGGAGGGATTTTGGATTTAGTATGGGGGTAAGGAGTGCCAACGTCTAGAGACTTGTAGCCAAGGCCATGATAATTAGGATTTTATTGGATATGGATGGGTTATAATATGCCTTGCTCATGCAGGCCTAATCTTTTTCCTTGATAATGCATTGTTTGAAAAATATTTTTTCTAATGGGATACTTGTTTTGAAAACAAGATGTGAGTCCTTTTTGAGGAGGGTATGGTATGGAAGGAATGATGGGATTTTGGAGTACACTAGCTTGGATGAAAGTGGAGGAACCCAACTAATAAGCAGGGAATTCATGGGTATCTTGGATATGGGTGATGGGCTCTTGTGTAGGATTATAATTATGACATGAAGATGAAGTAGTGATTTGATCTTGGCTTAAGGTAGGATCATGGGATGGGGTGGATGGTATAGCTTTCTCTTGGTTATGAGATGGAAGGGGATCATTGTATGGAATAGAAGTTAAAATTTGATCTTGATTTAGAGAGTTCTGGGAGACATCCATGTGATGGGAACAGATTGGAAGCATCTTAGTCTTTACAGTTAGGATATAATCATTAGATAGGATAATGGATGAAACTGAATTTCTAAGTAATTAGAACCAAGGTCATACTGCATGGAGAGAGTAGGAAAACTGTTGAGATCATAGTCTATAGAGTGTGCTCTTTCAAGATCATCAAAATGGAGTTTGAATATGAAGTAGGATTAATATAGGATGGTAGGAATGCAATACTCAACAAATTTGGAAGATAGAAGAACCTGGGATTATGAAATAGAGTTGAGAGACTTGGATCATGAGGTGGTATGGAATGGATGTCTTTATCTTGATATGAAAGGGGATCATTTTGGATTTCTTGGTAAATGATAGGATCTTAATCAAAGATAGGTTTATATTGGATGTCATGGTTATCTAGAAAGATTTCTTAGATGGAGTTAAGGATAGGATCATGATATGGAATGGGATCACAAGAAGAAGTACTTTGATCTTAACATAAAGAGGGGTCTATGATGTCATGCTTTGGATCAACAAGGTCAAGTGAATAAGATGGTTTATTTTGTGTAGGTTCTTTAAAGGTGGAAAAACATGAAATGGATGAGGTGGAAAAACATGGGATGAATGAGGTGGAAGTGGGTGGAACTAGAAGGCTAGTACTAGCATCTTGTGAAATAGGGTTTTTCATGGGTTCTTTTATTCCATTGAGGGTGACCTTTGTTGCTCCTTTGAGGATAAACTTTTGTGGTCCTTTGATGGTGATTTTTTGTGGTCCTTTGATGGTGATTTTTGGTGGTACTTTGATGGTGAATTTTGGCTTGATAATGGGTTGACTAGGATGTGAAGTTTATAAGATATGGTTATGGATGGGTGTTGGTTGAACTTGGAGGAAATTTTGGTTTCCATTGTCAATGGAGGAAAAGGATGGCATGGAAGGTGACATGACTTGGGTATAAGTTTCAATGGTGGCTTGGATGGTGTTTAGGATGATAATGGATTAGGAAATATTTTTTTTGGTGTGGATTATGGAGCATGGTTATGATAATGATTAGGACTTATATTAGAAAAAATAATGAAGCTTAGGGTCTTAAGTGATGTATTAAGAATGGATGTGGATGATTGAAATACTTGGGATGATTTTAATTAGATTATTGGGTATGACTAGGATAAGATAGATGATTAGAAAGATTAGGGAGATTAGGAAGAAATGATTGGGATGAAGGGGGGATGAATAGGATGAAATGTGATTAGGATGAATTGATTAGGATGAAAATATATGATTAGAATTCTTAGGAGGATAATTAGGATCAGGAATGATGATAATGATGGATGATTATGATTAGGATGGAATGATTTAAAGGAGATAACTATGATGATTAGGGATGTAATGATTGAGATGGGAATAAATTATTAAGATAAGATGAAGAATGAATAGGATTAGTAGGGATAATTTATTGGGAATTAGTGTTCACATAGTTTTTGGAAATATTTCATTATAGGATGTATAAGATAATAGTTTATTAGGTTGGTTATGAGTGTTGGGAATATCACATCATTACCATAGATTATTTTTTATTTGGCTGTAATTATTTGTTTGCATGTATTATGAGTTGTTAAAACAACTCACTCCTCTCTAACTCAATTGTTCCTTTGGAGTAGTCTCTCCTAATATAGAGATATTCCACATCCTATATATAACATAAATGTATTGAATAGAAATATGAAAATTATTACTTTTTCGTAAAATAAGGCCATCTTTTGTTTTCTCTACAATTCTAATATAGTATAAAGTAGGTTTGGAGGCTTAACTCTCCCTCACAAAGATGACCCCTAGGGCAGCAGAGGAACTATGAATCAATCCTCATCTGGATCAGGATTGGTTAGCACTGGGGGAGATGAACAGAAGGTAGGAATGCGTGTAGTTGTGAAGCGTTTTATTTCCAGGGTTTAATTTCTTTGGGGCCAGTGAGTGGATGCAAGCTGTGGGGAGGGTTAGATTGAAAGTAGCTTTCAATCACCAATGTCCCAGAAGCTACAAACTTACATCATCAGGCATGACGGCTCCTATTCTGGTGAATGTCATCCCATGGGAGTTCTGGGTTGAAATTTAGCGAAAATGGATACCAAACACTGACCTTCTTTATTTCACCAATGAATAGAATGGGGCATCCATGGTGGTGACATGTTTGGTTCCCCACATTTTCTTGCCCAGAAGTACATCATCTGCTGATAATTAAACTATGCTATACACAGGATGGCTGGACCCTCACCAGAATGCCTCCAAAAGACAAGAATTTTTGCATTATCCATGGTTTTGTAGTTGCCATCTATTAGGTTAGTATTATCATTCTTATAGAAAGAAAACAACCGAGGAAGAGATATTGAATCAAGATTAGGATAATCATAATATCATGGCTCTAAATGGCATTTCATCTCTTGTCTATCATTTTCACACCCTGGTTATTTGTGACCCATTGATTTCATTCTCAAAGTCTTGAGAAGCCTATGACCATAATTGTCATTGGATTCTAACAAAATAAACATGGAATGAAATACTTTTCTTTTAAAATTGTGGAATCTAAATTAGTTGATGAGTTTGATTCACTCAATGGGATTTTACAACAGCAAAAGGACTTTTCTGGAGAACAATCAACAATTTCTTCTAATAACATACGTATAATATTTAGTTCTAAAGAACTGGTGAATAAGAATCAAAGCTTGATTCTTTTAAAACTATTTAATTTCATACAGACTTTGGACAAAGGCCAACAACAT
The DNA here is from genome assembly GCA_007258455.2 of Sequoia sempervirens. Classification (NCBI taxonomy): domain Eukaryota; kingdom Viridiplantae; phylum Streptophyta; class Pinopsida; order Cupressales; family Cupressaceae; genus Sequoia; species Sequoia sempervirens. Next base: position 3,701 of record VDFB02080811.1, on the reverse strand, counting down.
ATTGATCATAGTTGGCCAGTGTGTGCTTTAGCAATGCATTGAAATGGCATATCAATCTTGGTACTATTGCTCAATATGGCACCAAGGAGTTTATGGAAGTGTTGGCTACAAAATATGATATGTGAAGGGTGTTTATCATGGAAAAGTGTGAATATATTATTCTAGATTCTATAGGATTTGTGAAGGGGGTTGTAGACTCTGAGAATATTCCCCTTAACATATTTCATGAGACTTTCTTGCAAAACAAGATTTTGAAGGTCATCTGGAAGAACTTGGTTAAGAAATTCATGGAAATGTTCTCTAAAATTGTAGAGAATAATGAGGACTACTCCAAAATATATGAGGCCTTTGCTAAATACATCAAGTTATGTTTACATGAAGACAAATAAAAGTACATGGAATTGACAGATTTGCTGAGATACCACTCCACAAAAAGTGGTGATGAAATTACTACCCTAAAGGATTATGTCACCCACATGAATGATGGACAAAAGGAAATATTATACATTAATTTTTTATGATTATTCTATTTTGACTAAAGGTAATGTTGTGGATGTCATGCGATGATTTCTAAGTAGTAGAATTCATGCATCTCCAGTGTTTCTTTGCTGAGATGAGAAGAAGGAGAATGCTGATGCATAGGTTGATCACCCAAGTGTGGAGATTGGATATTCCATTTGATTTGATTATGGTAGAAATGGGTAAAATATCTTAGATTGTACTCAAGTTTTGTTAGTTTTACAATAGTAGATTATTATTAATAGTCTATTGTTGTGTCAACATGTAGAAGTGTTAAAATTTTATAAATCTAAAATCTAAAAAAAATTGTGTCAATTGGCATGCATGATCGGTGGTATCTGACACTCCTTGTAATAATTTCACATCAAGGGGGGAGAATATGTTGTTTCCTCACAATTGACAAAATGATCTTCAAAAGTAAACTTTCTAAGTAGAAAATTAATTGGAGGTGTTAGAACTGTAAAATTTTGAAAATTTTACAGTTGTTTATATTCATGAGTTTCCAAAGATTCCCATACCATAAGCATAAGAATCCACTTTCCATATCATTTTTTCCCATATTCTATCATTTGGTCCCAAAGAATTCACCTGGCCTTGAGCATTTCAATGTATAAATCATATTAGCAAGAGATGATATAGGTCTCACCGATCCAAGAAGCATTTTATACTAATGCGTGTCTTTTGTAGTCTATCAACAAGAGATCGAGAATGTTATACTAATGATATTGCAGTTGAAGATACACATCAGGCAGAAAAAATTTAGAGTCTCAGTGAAGGAATGGTCCTATCGGCAAGACAATATGCATCAGGGTGAGTCATATCAAGCCTATTTGTGTCTCACTGATCAAAGAAATACAGACACATTGGTGAGAAATTTTTCATCGGTATGACTCACAGCAAGCATATATGTGTCTTACCGATGAAATGCAAAGAGATATGTCGCCGAGACAAGAGTCATCACAGTAACATCCTATAGTGTTCATTTGCTCTTGCTAACAAAACAATGATAGATTCCATCGTTGTCATCAATATGAAGTCTTGGAGTTCCGCCGACCCCCAGAGTCACAGTGATATGTTTGATTATTGGCGAGATAGGCTTTGTTAGAGAGATCTAGGAAGCTCATGTTGAATGAAGTTCCATCGGTAGGAAAACCACTATGTCTCGGTGATCAGAGTTGACTAAGGATAAATATCAGTAGAAAAAAATGTAAGCGGAGGAACATCTTCTTGACCTTCAATGCCACAATGATACACTCATGATTGAAGGGATAGCTATCGGTGAGACTCAACACATTGATGAAATTGCATGATATCAAAGCAATATAAAATCTATGGTAGTCAGAGAGACTCAAAAAATCGGTAGGACTACAAGATAACTTGGTGATGGAAGTGAAGGTATTGATAGGCTATCGAGGAGACTCAGAACATCGATGAGACTATGGGACACCAAAGTGATATGTGATCTGTGGTGGTCGGAGTAACACTGAATGTCAGCAGAACTATAGGACATCATAACAGATATCTATTGGATGTTAGTAAAAGCCTGAATGAAAGGACTACCCGATATTTGAATACAAATGGATGCGAATTTTCATATAACTGGTGTATAAGCACTCATTTTTGACAGAGAATGAGGTGGAGAAAAATATAGTAGATCAGAATGTTTATATTTTTGACTATGATGCATGTAAAAAATAATGAAGATTTCAATTTAATTCTTTTGATTTGGTGGCATTTTTCTGGTTTTAGTTGTTTGTTGTGTTAATTAAAAGTATTGCTGAAGTTGTCTGCAAGGTTGATCTTTTCTAATTGTTTAAACTGATATATTAAGGATATTTCTTAGTTTATTATTGCATACTTGTTGTATTTGTATGGTTGGATTAATTGGGTCTTTCAAGGAATCTTGTTTGGATCATTAAGAAGAACTCAGTAGTCACATTCCTGGATGTTTATACCAGTTATAAACTTAAACCTATATTCCTAACAATTTGAGTTTTTTCCAGAAAGAAGTTATTCATTTCAGATTTTCATTTGACTCCGTGCACCCAATAAGGCACTAGTATCTACCATTCTACTATTTAATTTCATTCATTTTATCATATGAACACATTAGATTTTTTCATTGATATTGAATATATAATTTATACCAATTTAGAACTCATTTATCCACTCCTATTTTCCAGTGTGGGTAAATTGCTTTAGGAAATAAACATTGGTCAAGTCTACTTCATTATTGTAGGTACACCTACCTAGGTCTAGCAACACCTGAAGAGTAGAAGGTCTAAATCATTTGGCCTTGTCTATTACCTTGAAACATATCAAGAGATCATTGGCAACCCCTTGAGGTATTTTGCCTGCATTTTCGAAAGGTAACAAATTGGCAACTCTACTAGGGAGTTATTGTAGGATATCCGGTTGAAGATTATAATATAGAGTAATTGAAGAAATATTCATAGTTTGAGAAGTTTCAGAAGGAGTGATTCCACTGGGGAGAAAATCAAGATAATTTCATTTTTCTCACTTTTAACAAAGTGAGTGGTGACTCTAACAAGAATATTGCATCAATTCAACATGAATGGTAGAAGATCCCAATATAAAGGAGGTCCTGCTGGAGGTCCTAGTGGCAATAGTAAGTGGACACATAAGGATGATAAGGATGATAAGGGTAAGAAGGTAGTTGATGAAATGTGCATAACGAATAAAGACAAAGCATCAAGACCACATTGTGAGACATATGACCGTTATGATACATGGAGAGATAATTCAAGTGCAGAACCTTGTACCCCTAAAGAACAAAGAAATCCTTTTTATAATCCTCAGAAACATGTTAAATGTGAGGCTAAACTCGAGGCTAAGAGAGTCACATGTCAATAGGAATATGATCAAAAGATGGAGGGTAATCAAAATGAGCCCATTAATAATGTAATCCCTCAAGAAAATTTTTATTTCTTGACTCACAAAGAAATAGACATACAGTTGGAGTTCCAGAGACAAGACGTAGAAAGAGAAAAAGCTGAATTGGAACAACAGAGGCTCCAAAAGATGAAGGAACTCCGGGATTTGAAATTTCCAGAAGCTCAAATTAAAGCTCAAACAGCTGGTTTTTCAAAGTATATACCACCTCATAAGCAAGGAAAAAATTATGTAGGGTCTTCATATCAGCCAAAGGTTCCTTAGAATCA
>VDFB02080810.1:0-29423 GCA_007258455.2 Sequoia sempervirens | reverse complement strand
AATCGAAGGCTGATTTATATATTGTGAAATGTATTGGAGGCTGATTTATACAAAGTATAAAGGCTGATACATACAAGTTTATGCTTTAGTCAATGAATGGAAAATATAGTGCACTATATATTAGCACTCAAGCAAATGTAAAAGGCATATATATCATTTCAGAATAAATGATAATGATTGCATGAGACTTTAGATAACTGAGTAAGTTAATAAAACTGAAATATAGTGCAAAGTATACACAACATACCAAGTCAAAATGCAAATATAAATACAAGAGGGTCGAATCATATTATGTGTTGATTACTTGGCTTTGACTTAGTCGATTGTATATGTACATCAAATATGTTTGAGACCATTTCAAATGATAAACCACATGCCTTGTTAATAGGGAACAAGATGGAAACTTGGCGCCACCATATGAATTATCCGAATGTTGTAGAATTCTATTATGCTTGAAGACGATTAGTTGTGTTAGAACATGTGCTTTTTTAATGTGTCAAACCTACTGTGTGGATCATTGGATCAATTTGCTATATTGAATCGATGACTATCTTCATGTAAATTCTCCACCTTTCTTCTTCTACTTGATGAGTCAAATTTAATTGGCTAAGAAGTGGCAGTCTATGAACCTTAATTGTAGCCTTGTGAAGCTGATTCTTATGTATAAATATGGGTCGATCATACCTCATTTCTTACACTTTTTATATGCAACAATACGCTGCCATTTTGTTGTAGTTTTTATTTGAGTGATTATTTTCTTTGTTGAGGGCTTTTGGTGAGAGATTTTTAGTGAGGTTGAGTGAAGGAAGGTTGATATCTAAGTTGATAGCAAGAGGAGGCCAAGCTAGGAAGTTCTTGAGTTGATTGGATAAAGTGTTGACAGGCATGGAATACTTTTCTTATTCTGATTTATCTTTAAATCTAAATGGTTACTATCTTGTTTGTGTTTTTGTGAATTGCACCAATTTGCTTATAATAGAGAAAAGTCTATTTACTTATAAATAGAGGAAAGTCTATTTGCTTATAAAAGAGGAAAGATTTTGATTGATGTGTTTTCCATATAAGTGTTTGTATTTACTCCCTATTAAGCGTAAGAGTAAGAAGATGAGTCCACAAAATGTGGAAGTTTTTCCCTTATGCAAAAAAATGAAATCGGCTTGCCAAAAACAGGATCCTACTTTTAAAAAATAGGATCACATTTAGCTTCAAGATCTCGAGCCTAAATTCTAAATGGGATCTTGTTTATTAATGGGTCCCAAACCGGCGAACGGGAAACGGGATTCTAATCTGTAAAACTTGAGATCCCGTTTTGTAAAAAATGGGATTCTGTTTTAAAGTGGTATTTATTTTAAAAAATAAATGAAACTCAGTTATTCATAGAGTATGACATCTCAACTTTGTAGACACGACAGTGATGACAGCGACCTCCAGGTACGCCTCCACCCACAATCTTTTTGTTGTTTTTGTATTTTTTTGAAAATTTTAATACAATAATAGATTTTGTATTTTTCAATTCTATTTAGCTGCTTGATGTATTTTATTTAATTGTGAGTTGTAGAAGAAATGAGATGATTGTAGTGGTGTGTCTGTTCTAAAAACCTCAAGATATTGGAATAGAAACAAAAAATCAACCTAAATCAGATCTCAACAAAATTTAGCTTTTGAAACCTAAATTGTTCAATCAAACCAAAAAATTGCATTTGAAAACCCTAAATTATGAAAACAAAAAAAATTGCATTTGAAAACCCTAAATTGAAAATGGAAATAAAAATTACATTTGAAAAACCCCAATTGCTTTTGAACCCCTAAATTCAAATCTCAAAACAAAAAAAATTGCATTTGAAAACCCTAATTTGAAATGAAAAAAAAAATTGCATTGAAAACCCTAATTGCTTCTTGAAACCCTAAATTGAATTCAAACAAAAAAATTGCTAAAACCCTAAATTGAAATCAAACAAATCATTTTGCATTTGAAAACCCTGATTTCAAGCTCAAGAATATTTGATAATGGAAAAAATTCATTTCCATTGCTTAAATGTTTTAAATTTCATTTGCATTGTATGGAGACAAGTATGTAGGCATGCCTATGGAAGAAATTATTCGATAGATTTAGGTTGATACATAGTAAATTAGGGTCCTCGATATTGAAAATGAAATAGGATTTGATAAATATTATACATTTAAATGTGTATTCATCAAGAGACACAATCAATTAGACATTATGAATGTATAGATATAATTAGAATATAAAACAATATGTTAAAATTTACTTGTGGGACTAGTGGATCGTTACAATTGATAAATTTTTAATGTTTGTTTGTAAATTTAGTTAGAAATTTCCTAAATCCTTATACAATCCATTTCCAATTTTCACTTAATTAGATAATATTTGCATTCATTTCTATTTTATGTTTTGATCTCTCTTAGTCATGCCTTGTTTCCATTTCTTGTTTGCATGTGTTGTCTTTTGTCTTTCGACAATCTTAACTCTCATTCTAGTCAATTAGTTGTTAATTAGGCTTCTAGTTTACTCTAAAATCTCAATTTACACTAATTACCTAGACACTAAAAGAATCTAAATATTTTTCTTTTCTTTCTTTTAGGTTCTTTCAATTCCAAACAATCCAAAATAAAATAAAATTTTGGATCTTTGGGAAAATTCAACATTAACTAATTTTATTATACATTTTATATCATAAAATTCATTTAAGTGGGAAATATTCAACTTTATCATGGTATATTAAACTTCATATATATATATATATAATCAATATTAATGAAAAACATGTTAAATAAAAATACTTCAATCTTATATTCAATTAAAAAAATATCAAAGTTAAAGATACATCAAACTCAATCTTAATAATAATACATAATTATGTGTTTCTATTATATGGAAATAGTCAATCTATTCATAAAATAAAAAATATTCATAAACTAAATGTTCTTGCATATGTGATGAATCAAAAACATTGACCCCCTTAAGCCATTCTATTACCCTAAACCCTAAATCGATGTCTTAAGGGGTCCTAATATGACATGTCTTAAGGGAATCTAAGAAGTTCTCAAAATTTTGTGAAGTTTCCCAAGGCAACCAAATTTAACAATAATAAGATCCTGCAAGATTATAATATGAATGAGATTTCATGAGAGGTTGGTCAACCAAAACAAGAGCTATCTCAATCAACTATTTCACAAGAATTTTTTTCACTAACTCACAAGTTAATTATTCCAAGGGCCGCCCAAACTTCACCCTAAACCCTAAACCTAAAGCATTCATTTTGTCCCAGGGACATTAAAATGAAATTCCTTTTACTCTTTGGGAAAATCCACCAAATTTTATTCCCTTACGCCATGTCATTTTGTCCTAGGACCTTACTACATAGATCCCCTTAAGCCATCATATTACCCTAAACCCTAAACTCTAAACCCTAATCCCTAAAGCCATCATTTTTTTCCAAGGACCTTAATGAAATTTGGTTGCCTCGGGCAACTTCACCAAATTTTATTCACTTAAGCCATGTCATTTTGTCCTAGGACCTTACTACATAGATCCCCTTAAGTCGTCCTATCACCCTAAACTGTAAACTGATATCTTAAGGGGTCCTAATATGACATTTCTTAAGGGGATCAAAGAAGTTCTCAAAATTTGGTGAAATTACCCAAGGAAACCAAATTTAACAATAATAATATCTTGCAAGATTATAATATGATGAGATTTCATGAGAGGTCAGTTAGTCGAAACAAGAGCTATCTCAATCAACTGTTCCACAAGAAAATGTTGTTCACTAACTTGCAAGTTCATTATTCCAAGGGCCACCCAAACTTCACCCTAAACCCTAAACCCTGAACTCTAAACTCTAAACTCTAAACCCTAAACCCTAAAGCATTCCTTTTGTCCTAGGACCTTAAAATGAAATTTGGTTGCCTTGGGAAACTCCACCAAATTTTATTCCCTTAAGCCATGTCATTTTGACCTAGGACCTTACTACATAGATCCCCTTAAGCCATCCTATTACCCTAAACCCTAAACTCTAAACTCTAAACCCCAATCCCTAAAGCCATCATTTTGTCCTAAGACCTTAATGAAATTTGGTTGCCTTGGGAAACTTCACCAAATTTTATTCACTTTAGCCATGTCATTTTGTCCTAGGACCTTACTACATAGATCCCCTTAAGCCATCCTATTATCCTAAACCCTAAACCCTAAACTCTAAACCATAAACCCTAAAGCATTCATTTTGTCGTAGGACCTTAATGAAATTTAGTTGCCTTGGGCAACTTCACCAAATTTTATTCCCTTAAGCCATGTCATTTTGTATACATAGATCCCCTTAAGCCATCCTATATTAATACATAGATCCCCTTAAGCCATCCTATATTAATAGTTAATTGTCTTTTCATTCAAGTAACATGCCTTAGACACAATTGAGGCTTACACATTTTATCATTTGTATTCAATTAGGCCATTTATATTGAATGGTTTAAGGGTATTTCCTAAACATATGTCTTACATTTTGAAATTACAAATCTAATGCAGGTTTACTTATATCTTAGGGATCATGGATCAATTGAATAATATTTGTAATCCACCTCCACACCCTCCATATCCACCACCTTCACCTCCACCTCCACCCACTCCACCTCATAACCCCCCAAATCCACCACCTGAAACCGATGGTGCTTGCTTGCAAGCACAAATCAATGCTGATGATAGAACCATTCAAGATCAAATCAACATTATTCAAAATGAAGAATGTATTGCAGCACCTTTGAGGATTTTCGCATCTAGGATGCAAAATTTTGTTGATTTTATTAGGGTTGTGGATGGGGTCTTAGATGAGCATTGACGATGGATAGAGGAGAGGAGAAAATCCAATTCTGAAAATGAAAACACAAAGAAATGAAGAGATGCAGTAGAGAGCCACAACACTTTATAAATTAAGACAATGATCTTATAGTTATGAATTTATGAATTTGGTTCAATGGATATTTTGTGTGATGAATTTGTGAATTTGGTTGGATGGATATTTTTAGTGATGAATTTATGAATTTGGTTGGATGGATATTTTTTAGTGTTGAATTTATGAATATAATAACTTATAATGATGAATTTATAATAGTATATATTTTATGATTATCTACTATCATGATTTCTCCTATTGGAAAAATGTAATTTATATATGCGTTAGACATAAATGAGCTTTTTGTGAATGTTTCAAGTTTATTTTTTAGTATGTACATGTATTAAAATTACATAGTTCTATATCTTAAATTTTGAAATTTGTATGTACACATAGTTTAGTTGAATGACGTATGCATGCATTATGCATCATATTTTTTATTTTAAATGTATGTACATCTTAAATTTTAAAATTTGTATGCACATGCTCAAGTTCAATCAATGTATGTACGTGTATGTATATGTACATGCACATCTTATTTAAACAAATTTGCATGTGTTTAAAATTTAACTATTTCTTGTAATTTTGTAAGTTTGTATGTTAATTTTGTATAATCTAATCCAGGTGAACACTTATTTATAGATATCATGGATCAATTTGACATTGACAATATCATCAATCCACCACCTCAGTAACCTCCAACTCGACCCCCTCCACCTCATATCCCACCTCCACCACCCACTAGATCAAATGAGGCTCACTTGCAAGCACGTATCAATGAACATATGGCATCCATTCAAAACTAAATTAATGCTATGCAAAATGAAGCATTGATTCCACCACATGTGAGATGTTTTGCATCTATGATGCAAAACATTGTCAATGCCATTAAGACTATCGGTTTTAACTTAGATAGGCATCAACAAGATAGAGAGGAGATGAGACGATTTTATGCAAATGATCTCTCATATAAAAAAAATTAGACCTAAAAATAACAAAATCCCATCTAGCCCGTTGTTTTATTGACCCTAATACTCAACAACCCATTCTTGCCACTAAATCTAGAATATCCATGAGGTGGTGTATACATCCACAGATGAGTGCACATTTTTGGGTTCGATGGTATATGGTATTTGACAGTCCACCACACGCTAATCTGGAGGTCCCATTATATTTTTTGAGGAAATTATATTTAGAGTTTGTTATGGGGCAAAAGCCCAATTATTTTGATTTTAAATCATTTCAAGGTGTTGGTGGAAACATGCCACAATAGAGGTTAAGGGAAAGGGTTCATCCCCAATGCTCCATGCATGTGCAACCCCTTGTTGCTCCTCTTAGTCTTGCCATTCCTACACTTGTGCATCAACATTTAGTGGTATCGACATTAGGAACCCTTGATACGCTTGTAGGAGACCTTGATCAACATGCTTTTGCGACAATAGCTACAAAGCATAAAGACCGTGATGATGGAGGAGCGTTCTATGGATTTTGTCCTAGAACCACTCCATGAGTGTTGACACCACATGTATGTACTAGTTTCCATCAGTTATGATATGGACCTAATCAAGCCACACCCAGTTTGGGTGGATGTGGAGATTCTGGTGGATCATCTAGTCGCCTCAGTTCATTCATAGAATTTCTTATATTAGAGCATCACCCTAAGGATAGTGCGACATAGGTATAAATATGCATCTACATGTTGAATTTATAAGAATTTTAATGAACATATATATCAAAAAAAAATTGTGATACATTTTAACAATCAAACTATTTGGTGTAGATGACACTAACAATAGGGAAATCATCTGCACCTCGAGTATATATGTCGACACCAGTCGAAGTCAACAATCCTCATGGTGTATTTTGATTTCAATTTTTTAATTATATATCAAATAATTATTTAACTTGAATTTTTAATTTTTAATTCAATCATGAACATATGTTTAAAATATTTATGTTGGTTCAAGGGACTCAATTGACTTCTATGTCGATTCCACCCGAGGGTTTGTCGAGTTCTCATCCACTCTTGAGTGTCTCGGATCAGGGCAAGTACATTTATATTGTAAATTATTTAACTTACATTATTATAACTTTACAATTATAAAAAAATTGATTTCACTATATATCAAATGTGCATGTACACTTGTAAATATTATAAGCGAACTAAATGTCTATATGTATGTCTAGGTTCACATGACAATGAGAATGGGGATCAGACAAACATTAGATGTGGTGGTTACTCATGAGTCATCTGAATTTCAAGTTGTTTAAAAAAGTTCTTACACAAAATGTACAATCTTGAATATATATCTTAACCTAATTCAAGTATACATGCTTTAAATTTGACCTTGTAGGAGTTTGTTATTGTAACTTTCTGCCCTAAATCAATCATAGTTACACCTCTGAAGGACATGCATATCAACCAGACATCATGGTAATTTAAATTTTTTATTATATTTAAAGTCAATTAGAAATTATACATTGTGAATAACTTTAATTAAATTTAAAATTGAATAAAATTATTTTTCTTTTATAGCATGAGACACGTCCTGTAGCTGAGCATGTACAAACAAGTCTTGGAATAGAGGGTGCACAACCTCTTACGATACAATTTAAATATGATAAATCATAAATTAAATTGAATTAAATCATTTTTAATTGTAGACTTTCATCTAATTTCAAATTTCTTTCTCTTGTATATGTAGATTGATTCAAAGCATTTAGAGGTTGGTCTAGGTTCACCAGAGCATCCAGAGCCAATGATGAATTATAAATTAAATTGTCATTAAATCAATTTTAATCATCTTACATCTGATTTCATCTTTCTCTTGTACAAAGTGGTCCAGGTCATTTGTGTAGTCCACATGGTGTGAAGAGGTCTCTTGATTATAGAGACGATATGAGTTAGACATGATTTCATGGGTTGTATTTGATTATTTCATGGACTACATATTTGGTTTCTCATGGACTTAATTTTTTTTTTCATGGACTTTATTTCATGGGTTGTACTCTTATGGACTTAATACATATTGGTTTCACAGACTTTATTTCATGGGTTGTACTCTTATGGACTTAATATATATTGGTTTCATGGACTTAATCTATTGGTTTCATGGACTTAATATATTGTAAATAATGGACTTTATTATTGTTTAATTTTAAATACAAATATGAAATTAAAGTTGAAATTAATAGGACATTTCAATATTTGTACTTTACAAATTTAGTGATCCATACATGATATATACATGATATACATTCAATAATTAGTGATAATTAGTCAATGTTCACTTATTTAATTCATGCCCTAATAGGATGTCTTAAGGGGTCCTAATACACAGATTATCTAATAAAATAAGAAAATAAATCATAATCTACAAACTTGAAAGCAATCTGTTTATATACCACAAAGGGTGAAATTTTAAGAAATAAACAATACCATAGAAGATTAAGAACTAAAGCATTAATAAATTCTATAAACTAAACATAAATACCAATGAAAATGCAATGAGTTTTGCCAAAAAAAAATGTTTTATAAGTATACACCATATTTCCTAGTTCTTTTACAACATAAAATTAAAGAACAATCATACAAATTAATTATCCAAAAATAGGCTAAAGTTTTGAAATTAAATCATGTACTCTCATACTTATAGATCATGCAAAGTGCTAGAGAAAACTTAAGAACAAAAAAGTCCTCTTGACCTCATGTTCCACAAAAAAAACTAATTTATAAGCTGTCAAAACAAATAATAGCATCCAACAAAAATACTACAACCTTCTTCCTCTATGTCCACCCTTTCTTCTAGTATTGTCTATTGAATGGGAGTCACATCCTTTGTCAAAAGAGACAACTAAGTTAATCTACAAGTTTCTATGTAATTGGCAACATCCTAAACCAAATGATTTCAAAATACAAATCGAATAATAGCAAACATCTTCACCTATGGACGTCTTAAGGGGATGAAATTATTCAAAGTACATGTCTCATATTTAATTGCAATTGATATAATTAACTTAGAATTTAAGATGACTCGTCATAACAATCACATTCTATACAATTTAAATAGTGTCAATGTTTATTTAATTCATGTCATAATAGGATGTCTTAAGGGGTCCTAATAGGATGTTTTAAGGGGATCAAAGAATAGTATAATAAAGTATAAATATTAAGTGATATAAACAAGTATTAGACTTTAGGGTGACTCATCATAACAAATGATATAATTAAGCATAATATTTAGGATGTGTCCTAATACAACGTCTTAAGGGGATCAAAGAAGAGTATAATTAAGTATAAATATTAAGTGATATAAACAAGTATTATACTTTAGGGTGACTCATCATAACAAATGATATAATTAAGTACAATATTTAGGATATGTCCTAATATGATGTCTTAAGGGGATGTCTTAAGGGGTCCTAATACGATATCTTAAGGGGATTGTGAACCCTGTTTCAAACTTGCATAGAAGAAACGAACAATCACACTAATAGATCAAAATTGCAAGATTAAAACATGAGTTCCCCATAAAATCCATCTGCATTGTTAGAGAACAAGGAAAAAGATGAAATACTTGAGCAAATACAATCGAAAATAACTATTCCTCATTCTTAAGCAAAGCAGGCACTTGATCTTATGGGGGGATTGGTGCTACTTTGATGTGGAAAGTAGCCCTTTCCCAACCCCTTTAGATAAGCTAATGATAATGATGGACAAGATCATTTCTCAAATGAAGAGAGTGACCTTGCATGATCTTGGAGATGAAATGTTAAGATTGTGGATTGATAGTGGACAAAATCAGTTCTCCATGTGAAGAGAATGACTTTGCATAAAGATTGTGGAGGATGATGGAGGATTTTCTCAAAGATGAAGCTCCTATTTAAGGATTTTCAAAATTCTAAGTGTGTTGAAAATGGACCAATGTGGGACTAAGATTGGACAAATGAGAGGAAGACACTTGTCAAGTGGTGAGTGGTTGATGCATGTGCAAGATTTGGGAAGAGTGCCCATGAGAGGGAGAATTCAAATTTTGCAATAAATTTGAGTTTGACCTTTGGAAGGGGACACATGTAAGAGACATGTAAGGCCTCATAAATGCCTGATAAGTGCATGTCCACTTGGGGAGATTCAAACTTGAGAATATTCTCCCTTTATGCCAAGTTGAAAATAAAGATTTTGATAACCAATTAAAATGCAATTTCATGTGCAAGTGGCCAACCCAGAGAGAATGCAAGTAAGTGAGATTAGCATTAGATCGTGATTAATTAGCTAGATGACGCATTAGGATGAGTTTGACCTCTTTGAGATAAATATTTGATTTATTTAAATCATAAAGGATGGAAATGCATTATGATGGATGTTTGATTTATTTGATTAAAAACGTTGATGATAATGTTTATTTGATTTTAAATAAATGACCTTAGGAGATTAATGAGATTACTTGATGAATGGATGAAGTGAACCCGATTAACTTAATGAGGAGATGCACGCAACTTAATTTTTACTCTTGATGAATGCATAATGCTAATTTTGTGTGTCTACAAGGATCAAAGAAGTTGTCAAAATTTGGTGAAGTTTCTCAAGGCAACGAAATTTAAAAGTAATATACATGTTGTTTAGTGATTATACAATCAAATTTAAAGTTTCAAAGTACGGTGACTCATCATAACAAATGATATAATTAAGTATAATATATAGGATATGTCCTAATAGGACGTCTTAAGGGGATGAAATACTTCAAAGTACATGTCTCATATTTAATCACAATTGATATAATTGATTTAACAATAATTTATACATGATATTTAGTGATTATGCAATCAAATTTAAAGTTTCAAAGTAGGAAAACATGCACATTTAACAAACAAAATATATAGAATATTGATTTTGATACCTAAAAGTACATAGAGTATACTTGTGTATGTGCATGTATTTGTAATTTGTACAAAATGTTTAATTGTGTAAGTATGTATGTCCCTATATGTCAACTCAAAACAATGTTTACAAAATTTGGTTATGCCATCTCAAGAACATCTCAAACTTGTGCCCAAAATGTAGTAGGTCTCCATGCCACCTGATATCAAAATGGTACAAGCAATATTAATGAAATCATCAAAACATACATATTTTAATTTATATAAAACTATCTATTATATGTACACAACTCAATTACCTATATTTAAAAGTATTTCACACGTGTGTAGGTTGAATCTGCATCCTCTCCTTTTTGTTTCAAAGTATGAGATCAATGTGATGATGGCTTAAAGATACAAAAAATGATAATAAATCAATTTTAACTATTAAGGTACAAGCAATATCAATATGTAATCAAAATATGTATTTAAATATAATTTAACTAATAATTACCTATTTTTACCAAGTATTCCATGCTATCTAGGTTGAATCCACATGGACTCTCCTTTTTGTGATGATGGCTTAAGGATCTATAAAAGGACAATTTAAATCAATTTCAACTAATAACACACTTGAGCAATATCAAAATACGTATTTAATCTATTTAAAAGGACAATATAAAACTAAAACTATATTTACTTATTCCATTGTACCAACTGCATCCTCTCTTTTTTGCAACGCATCTATAATTGTCTCATGCTCTTCCATAGAAATTGTCCATAGCTCTTTATTTGTAGGTCTTCCACGATACCGATCTAGTTTTATATTTGTTGCCACCACCAAATGTGCGTAGTGTATAATCTTTTTATGTGTTTCATAATCTTTGAATGCAAGCAAACCATTCTTCCTTATCAGGTATTTTTGTAGCCAAGTGCCAATAACCACCACCGATCCTAATGAAAAACGTGATAACCATAATCAAAGTTCTCAAAATTTTCTTAAGGGGATCAAATAAGTTATAAAAAATTTGCTTAAGGGGATCAAAAAATTATTATCATAATTTGCTTAAGGGGATGTCTTAAGGGGATCATCGTACCTATTGGATAATGATATATAGCCATCATCATCTTCTCAAGGTGCTATTAACTTATGTTTTGTCTCCACACAACGAGCCAACCAATATTTTGTTTCCTCTTCATTCCCCTCAGGTGCAACAATAGCATACACATGTCTTGCAAATAAAATTTTATTTAATAACATGCATATGTCCATATAATTTGACCAATCTACATATATCCATTCATATGTATATAAATAAATAATTTAGTATTACAAAATAACTTAATAAAGTGAAATAAAATGAAATAAATTGAATTAAATTACCTTCTTGTACAAGGTCTGAAACACGGTCATAGTCTTCAGATGCAAACACTTGATCATTATCTTTGATTGTTGTTTCATATTAATCGTGTACTTGTGCAGCTGTCAATGATCTTTGCTTCCACTGATCAACCCATTTTGTATTTTCATATGCTTCCCAATCTCCTGAGATACAAAACTGACAAAAGCATGCAAGTTCCCTTGTCCAAATAGTCCATGTGCTTGCATTTGAACTCTTAAATGAATGTCATTTAGTAGATCCACTGATTGTCTCACAATCAAGTCTAGGTAGAATGTTCTCTTCTTCAACCAACCAAAAGAATCGACGAACTGTAGAGTACTCATTGGAACCAATTGTAGATATTCTTGTATTGCACCAATCCACAATCCCACGTGAATCTTTAAATTTTACTACATCCTCAAATTTCAATTGTTCTCTAGCAAGAATTCTTTTAACACACATACCAACTCCATCATGTTCTCCTTTACCATGCCCAGCTTAAAAAAAAAATCCACATATGTTGGACATTAAGTTCCTTGTGAACCATACTTAACCAATAGAATATTCGAGCATTCTTGAATTGCTTTGTACAATTATCTAACCATATGAGGTGTTCTATCATCTAGATTCCTCTTTCTCTTAAATTTCTATAAAATCTATTGAAACAGTATTGAACAAACTCTGATGAGTATAACTGGCTGTCACTCAAATAGAAATGATACTCCCTCAAAAAAATTCTATCATCCTTTGTGCTATCATCTACATGTCTATAAACAATATGGACAAACATAGCTACTTGCACTGAATTATAATACTGTGATTAAATTTCCTCTTGAGAAGCTAGAGTATAGTTTTCCACAAAATCAACCATTGATAGTATAGTACCAATTGGAAATTTGTTTCTACATGCACAAAATTGGCCATCAAGCCATCAAGCATGTTGAGAGCGCATGACATATTTTGGTACAATCTTATTCTTAAATTCACTTATGAATGCATGAACACTAACTTTTTCTGTAACTAAATCACAACGCTTTCTTATTTTTCCATCTTTTAAAGAATAGTCAACATTCTTATATCTTTTGACATCCAAAATCATTATCAACACTTTCATGCATACAAACTCTTAAGAATGAAAGATTTCCACAACTAGTGCATTGTCCAAAAATACAAGAACTTAAATAAAACAATTTACCATTAGATCTTTCACAAAATAAACTTGAGATAAAATCCCTTATTGTTTCAGGTAGCATATTAATACCACATTCCTGCATAATCATGTTAGTATGCAAAGTACAATGTATATATCAAAAAATATAATAAAAATAACAAAATTGAACATGTGTGTTTTACAAAAACAAAATATTCATTGCTTATTAATTTTTACATACTAGGGATTACATTTAACAAAACACCTTTGAATTATTTTAATATTACCAAGTAACACTAAATCACCACAAAATTTTCTATAAAATTTAGTTTATATTTGTATCTAATAGGTGTTTTGGATGAGGATGCATAGCTTTGAACCCCACTCTTTTAGTTTAAAACATCTAGCTGAAATATTACAGGTAATTTTTTCGAATTTTCAATAACAGTTTACAAACAAACGCACCCGTTAAGGTTAGATCTAAACCAAAACGATGCTGAAGCAACTCTAACCAGAATGTACACCAGGATCCCGATGTGGGCAAGGTGTGAGTATTGGTCAGAGGATCTGAAAGCAGAAGCAGAACTGGAAGGAACTCTAACCAAGAATGGTGCCGATGATGGCGAGCATGTGGTCAGAGGATCTTCTACACTACAAGTACTGGAAGAAAACTCAACACCAAGTATGTGCTACTCATTCCAGTATGGAATTGAGGCGACCATATGGCGGAGTGCTAAGAATTACAATGCTTTGAAGGGAAATAAGCTAAAATGCTGAAAGTAACTCGACACCCAGAATGTGCTTTCTAACTCGGAGTGGGAAAGGAGCTACCATAGGGCGGAGATAAAGGAAATACAATTGCAATTACTGAATGTAAAGTTGAGCATTACAAATCATGATAAGCAAGAATAACAACTGCTGTCAGTACTACTGTCAGCTTACAATATGAAAGATAATGCCTTGCTATCAATGTGAATCGAAATGTAAATAGAGCTGCAACAATATATATAGGATTCCCTTCAATGAATAAGAAAGCTTTTAATCAGAAACTGTACTATTAAGGCCAACCTGATAATCTGATTTATGACAGTCCGGATCTCCGCATGCATGAACAGCAGCCTTGTATCTCACAGATTCATTCACAACTCACTCCAAACTCAACCAATTTCCACCAGACGAAATGCAATATGACCCTATGAAGATGGCGACTAAAATAGAACACTGAAAGCCAGTCAAAAGACTCAATATTATTTTTGCACGAATTTCAAGACAAGGACAAATGGTACGGCCAGCAAGAAGTTCGATTTCCCTTTAAAAACTCAGACCTTCATTAAAAAATCTGCAACCTTAGGAAATGGGTCGCCCCTTACAAATAGAGAGAATGAAACAATACCCAGAAGCACTCTTTTTGTATTTTTTGATTTACGAAATAAAAGGACAATCTGCTGTAATGAAAATGCAATTCTAAAATCTCTCTAATATGCATAAATCTGATTTGCAAACCCTCACAAAGACTAACATGCAGAATTCTCACACTAAAACAATCAATCTATCACTATCTCACCACTAGTCGCTATCTTTCAAGCGAGAAGCAATGCCTAGCTAGGAGGCTTACATTCCTCGAAGCAATCCCAGAGCCAAACCGGCAGCATAACATTTCTGTAGACGAAAGATACTGAAATGAGGACCAAAGGCTTCCTTTTATAATTTCCTGTTGACCTTCTCAAAACCCTAACCTTCCTTTTTGAGTCAAACCCTAATCCTCCAATGGATGGCGTCCCTTTCTTCAAAGCTTCAATTTTGACTTTTTAATTAAATTCATCACTTTAATAAAGGCGTTCAATCTTAAGGCTTTAATTTCAACCTTAATAAATATAAAATTAACTCAATGATGGCGCCACCCCTTAAAGACTACCTTTTAAAACATCGTTAAGTTAAGAGACTAGGCCAAGGGGTAATTTAACATTAAAATATAATGTTATTTTAAGTGAAATGAACTTATCTCTCCGAAACTGCATCCCGAGGCCAGAATTTGAATAAACCAATTGAGTCAACTGAAGAGGAAAGTCAATTGTGCCGGGACCGAAAAGACCATTGCCAGAAATAGAATTTACTAAATATAGTAAATTCTAGAAAGTGCTCAGAATGCCAAGAGAAACATATCACTGCGAAGCCCACAGAAAACCCAGAAGGAATCCGCAGTTCAATCACCAATTCACGAGCAATCGCAACCTCCACACAAGAAACCCTAATCAAACCGTCCGAGTAGCCTAGGGGTCTCCAAAATAGGCCAACGGTCATCTGAGAAGATCATGCTCAAGAAGGGGACATTACACCTAGCATTAGATGATACCCTAGTAATACCATGCCAATATTTTTCAATCAAATATTTGATTTGAACATTCAATTTCATGTTAGACCTTGGGAGTCGACCACTAAAACTCCAACATTGGTTAATTAGATCATTTTCTATACTTTCTTCTTCCTACATTTTTATCTTTAGATAAACTATTTTTTCAATAGATCGAATGGCACTAGCAACAATAGACATAACATGTTTTAATGATCGATCTTTTTTTTTTTTTTTTTTCTTACATTTGGTATGTAAGCGTGATCATGCTATCTTGTAAGCCCATGGTATCTTTGTACACCTGGCCCCGTCCTGGTCGAGGAACCCGGGCGAACCCGAGGTGGAGTGTTAGTGGCCAAAACAAGGGATTGGTAGCCAGAGGAAAAATTTTTTTTTCCATTTTTTTTAGCGTTAATGGGTGAAAAAGAAAAAATCTCGAAAAAGAAGAAACCGACTTTGTGAAACCCTAGTGCAGAGCTTCTAAAAGCTTATTAAAGGGAGTTGGGATGGGATTCTGATATGAAGAAAATCACGATTACTTCGAGATTGTAATAAGTTTTACCTTTGGATAATAAAAGGATTGGATGCATTTTGCGGTTTTGGTGGATGTGATTAGGTGAACCCGTTAAATTCTACTGTGTTATGATTTATTACACGTATGTTTTAGTTTCTCTATTTGTGTGAAATGCATTTTAATTGTTAGATAGCTGCCTTCTCTAACCCTAACATCTTCTTGGTTTAACAAAAATGCCTAACTTTTTCATTACTTTCTCATTTTCCACATTCTCTTCAATTGCATCATGAGTTGACACTGAAATGAAAGTTTTTTTGATAAAAAATTATTTGTGTAATTTATTGGCGTATGTTCTTATTTGTCTCAAGAAATCTTACCGGAAGATTATCAAAACATCACTTCGGAGTTTTAAAAAAAATATTTTTCATTTTCATCTTCATTTTCATCAACAAAGCGGTTTTTCATTTTCATTTTTGCAATGTGAAACAATTTTTTATTTTCATTTTTCAACAAAGGATCATTCTCATTTCATTTTTCAACAAAATAGTTTCATTTTCATTTTTCAACTTAACATTTAAACCTTGTGTTGTTTTCATTTCTAATTTATTTTTCAACAAATTGTATGGAATTTTTCTTCTCTCTGAATATTATCAATGTCAACATCATTAAGTCCAACATCTTGTAAAACTTCTACAAAAAAAAAAAGTCCATTTCACTAAAATGTGGATTTGAAGATGTACCTGGATTTGTGCCTTTTGAAACATTCTCCATAACATTGAAAAAGGGATTTGAAGACATACTAGGACTTGTTTGTATAATCATATTATTTTCCAAATTGACTTCTTGCAAATTAGCATCGTCTACAACCATGGTCTCCTCAATGTTTTTATCTTCAATAGTTGTGGAATTGGATGCTTTAGCATTATTCATTGATTGAATCTTCATTCTTCTATCTCTTTGCCTTTTTTCTTCTGTCTTTCCTTGCTTGAATTTCTTCAAGAGTCAATTCCTTCATATCTTTCCTCTTATTACGAGCTTGTGAACCCATGATTATAAAATTCTCAAGCACAAATGAATGTCAATAGTGAAAGTCCTCCAAAAATTCAATCCAAATTACAAGTTGAAAACCTATAAAGATAAAATTCTTCCTCTTTTGTTCCTCCAAACAAGTAGAAAACTAACACAATTCCACTTAAAAAATTGTTTACATGATGCCTCCTTTCAAAAATTCAATCCAAATGGCAAGTTGAAGACTTGTAAAGACCAAAGGATTCCTCTTTTGTTCCTATAAATGAGTAGAAAACTAACACAATTCTACTTAAAAAATTGTTTGCATGATGCCTCCATTCAAAAAATCAATCCAACTAGCAAGTTGAAGACCTGTAAAAACAAAATTTGATAGAAACTAACTCAAACTGTCACAGTCAGTCGTACATGTGAAGTTGCAGAATTCACAATAAAATTTTTCCAATATATTTTTTTTACAATGGTAAAAAAAGAAACGAGATCCCATTTATAAAACGGGATCCTGTTTCTATGTCAACGGTCTGAACATTTAATATTATGAAACGAGATCCCGATTTACAAAATGGGATCCTGTTTCTAAAAATTTGAACCTGTGCTTGGTTTGTGGTCGAGTTTTTGGCTTGTATTTTGGTTTGGGAAAAGAATTTGGGATCCAAACCTAGGCCTTCAACCTGGTTTGACCTGCAAGTTGAAGGTCCTGACAATGTCATAGAGAATACTAACTTTGGACATATGATTGACGATTTTTTTTTGCAGATTTTTTCAACAAAATTAAAACCCATTAGAGATGCGACAGTGTAGATTCCAAATATGTAATTTTTTTACATTTGGATTACTTTTTATATTTTTCAATTAATTTCTAATGAAACTGGTCCATAAACTTGAAATATCAGGGTTTTTTAGTATTTTAATAACTTTTTATTAATTTTTTTTTTTGTAAAACGAATTGCACAAAAACGTGATTCATACAATTCTTTTCAATTTAAAAATAAAATTCAAAAAATTATAAGTTTAGGTCATCTTATGTTTGACGTACATGACAATTTTTCAAAATGACAAATATGGCTAATAAAAATTTAACAAAAAAAAATTCAATAAAAAATTACAAAAAAAATTGAAAACGTGCTTCAATGAGTTACAAATATTTTCCCAAAAGGATTTAGAAAAATAATATAATTTAGGTCAAAATATGGATGACGTACACATGCATGGTATGGTGAAAAAAGTGACTTTTAAACAGTGGTTTTTAGAAATGCCTATTGAAAATCAATTTGTAGCATCTGGGTATTGAAATAAATTACATATTTTGGAAACTAGACTCCAAGTACTACATTTTATGATTAGTGACTTTTTCCAAGATTCCATCTCTAAGTGCTTCAAATTTTAAGGTCAAATGTGTCAAATTATGAAAATTAGGGAAAACACTTCCACTTTTTGGCCAAAAAATGGACTCAACTTCTTGCCAACACCCTTAAGGAGAGTTTGTTGATGTCTATAGTATTATATACTAGGAATGAAAAATTTGGAATAACTTGTTAAGTTATGGTTATATGGACTTGGATAGCTCATGAGTTAAATCATAGGGTTAGGTTATCCATTGAAGGGAGGGTAACTTATACTTTTGCTTATGCTCATTTGATAGAGATACTATCTAGTTTTGGAAAAGGGAATAGGTCAAACTAGAAGTTAGGATTACCTATTGAAGGTTTACCTATGCATAGATATAATGGTCTAAAGTAGAATGAGCTAGGGTAGTGAATGTGAATAGGATGATTGTCACTCATAGTACTAAGTGAGAATACTTTAGCCAAAGTAGTGTGTTTGCCTTTGGCTCCACTGTCAGTTCACCGTGTTCCTTGTATGCATGCTAGTTCAAGATTGTAAGGTCTACAAGTTCTAGTTATGTAGGACACATCACTAAGCTCACTAAGGTTAATGTTATGAGGTTTCTTCACCAATCTCTTCGTCAAAGGGTAGGGCCATCTATCCAATGATAGATGTGCGAGGGACCGCATATGAGTCTGTGGTTGGCAGAAAAGCACTTGAGTGATGCTTCTCCTCCATAGCTGGGATCAAGTTCTATAGAAGAATCCTAGACCATCTATATCTATTACTTTGAAGCTCATTTGAGCTATATATGCAATTGTCTACAATCTTGGAATATTGTATCATGATTATTGTATTGGAAAATAAATCAATGAATGAAATTTATTATGTCATTTATGTTCATCCTTCTCTCCCATTAGAAAAGAAAAATTTTATTGCAATGGTTTGGAAACATAGTTTATTTACTTGAAATTGAAAACTTAAGAAATTTACTTGCGAGAACAGTTGACATGTTACAATATATTTAATTTTACATGTTGATTGCTTATTTAATTTGACATGTATCTACCTAATATTTCATACACATGTCAAAGTGGGGGAAAATATAATGGTAAAAATTGCATGTCCATCCCACTTTCCTTACATTTTAGCCTCACTTTGATTATATCATTGTAAGTACAATAATTAGCTTGCAAGAAGCATAGTTGTGGATACATTTGGTGCATGACATTACATATCCTGGTCCCTTCCAACATTGACCCCTAGATTTATATTCCTTATCCACAAACAATTTTTTTCTACCCTAGACCAAATCCACAAGTGCAAATTTGTCCTAGGTCACTTTTGTAGTTGCAAATTTAAATATTGTATTTTTAAAACTTTAAATTTAAATCATCACCTTGCCAACTACTTCATTAGTTATCATGAGCTGCTGTATCGATCTGCTGTATGAAGGTGAACTACTGTTGGAAGTATGCAAACTTGTCTTGAGAATAATGATTGATAATGTAAGAATGAGAATCGCCTTCTTTGTATACAAGGTGATATGGCTTCTATCAAACAAGACGTATTTTCATTCTTGAATGGTCGACCTCAAGCAATTTGTCTCTTTAGTTAGCTTTATTTTGAATAAAATAAAATATAAAAATATTGTTTGAAAGAGAGGCGTCACTTCACCAAAGCTGGCCTCTTGGATATATTTTGAATTTATAGCAGAAAGAAATCTCCCATCTCTACTTACATCAACACTCCCTCTTAGCTAGGGAGATATCTTTCCAGATATCCATGTCATGGAGTCTCTCAACATGACACCCACAATGGCTACAACCATTTGTGGAAAAGAGTTCATCACAGAGTCACTCAACGTGATATCATCATGGAATCACTCAATACGACGTCCACCATGGCTACTCCCATGTGTGGAAAGGAATATGTACACAAGTGCCCATCGCAGAGTCACTCAACGTGATGTTGTCATGGAGTCTCTCAACATGGTGTCCACCATGGCTACTCCCATGTGTGGAAAAACACAAGTACAAAGGATTCATCACAAAGTCTCTCAATGTGATGTTGTCATGGAGTCTCTCAACATGACATCCACCATGGCTACTCTCATAGGTGGAAAGAACCACATCTTTTTCATAGAGATGGACAAGGGCTTTCACCTCATATTTCTCCGTCTCAGAGAAATATGCATTATAGAAAATAGCAAAGATCATTGATACTAAGTCTCCCTCTCAACAAGGGAAACATTCTCCACAACTCCAAGCTTGTCTCGTAAATGTACAAACTTCAATATGGAGAGAGGCTTGGTGAGAATATCAACCATCTGATCATTAGTGCAAATATACTTGAGTTGAATAGCTTTCCTCAACACCATATCTTTGATGTAATGATCTTTGATCTCCACATGTTTTGTCCTGTCATAAAACACTGGATTGACAGATAGCTTCACATAGCTCTGATTGTCATAATGAATCACAGTCAGCTCCAATGTTTTCCCAAACAAACCTACAAGGAGCTTTCGAAGCCACACTGCTTCTCGAGTTGCTACACATGCTACAATATATTGAACCTCTACAATGCTTAGTGCTATAGAAGTCTGCTTCCTGCTACATCAAGAAATCATTGCATACCCCAAACTGAATAATATCCAGAGGTGCTCTTCTTGTCAGCTACAATCCCAACCCAATCAGAATCAAAATAGCCTTGTAACTTTAGATCTTCACAAGAAGTATATCTCAACCCATATCCCATTGTGCCACGCAAGTTCTCAAGATATACTTTGCTGCAACTAGATGAATTTGTCCTGGTTCACACATGAACTGACTAAGAGTGCTCACTGCATAACAAATGTCTGGTCTAGTATTGACTAGATACATCAATGATCCAATCAACTGTCTATACATTGTGGGATCTACCAGATCTGAACAAGCTGCAAAATTCCTCAACTTCTTCAAATTTGTTTCCATCGGTGTAGACATGGACTTACAATACATCATTCCAAATCTGTTCAAGATGTCTATGGTGTATTTCCCTTGACTTATAATAATCTCATTGGGTCTTTGTCACACTTCCAGACCTAGAAAGTAATGCATAAGACCTAGATACTTCATCTCAAACTCGGAGGCTAACTCTTTCTTGCATTTGACAATGAGATATTCTGCTCCAATAAGAAATAAATCTTCAACATAAAGAACTAAGATTAAAGCCTCACCATCAACTACCTTGAAGTAAAGATTTGAATCTGCATCATTCTTGGAGAATCCCAAGTTCATCAGGTATCGATCAATCCTTTCATACCATGCACGAGGTGCTTGCTTAAGGTCGCACAATGCCTTCTTTAATTTGCATACATGAGACTCCTTCCCATGAATCATGAACCCATCTGGTTGCTCAATGTACATTTCTTCTTCAATTACGCCATTAAGAAATGCAGTCTCTACATCCATTTGATGTAGCTTCTAGCCTTTAGCAGATGCAATAGCTATAATAGTCCTGATAGATGTATATCGAGCTATAGGAGCAAATGTCTCCTCACAATCTATTCCCTTCTTCTAAGAGAATCCTCTTGCAACAAATATTGTTTTATATTTCTCAATGCTCTTATCAACTGCATGCTTGATCTTGAAAAGCCACTTGGAAGACACAACTGATTTTCCTTCAGGTCTTGGTACAGGATCCCAAACATCATTCTTGATAATAGACTGACATTCTTCTGTCGTAGCATCTCTCCATACCTGTTGATCGAATGCCTCCTCAACACTAGAAGGCTTAGACTCAATGATGTGACTCATCAATGCTACATAGCTTAGAAACTTTTGTGGTCTCTTGCTTTCTCTAAATGTGTTTCGAGGAGCTACATACTTCTCTACCTCTTGCATAGTTTTCCTAGCCCATAGAGGTCTCTTTCGAGCTATAACAATGTCTCTCAAACCATCAGTAGGTTCTATGGGATCAACTAGATCACTAGACTCATCTGGTTTATTAGACTCCCTTTGAATCTCTAAAGTATGATCAAGAGAAATGTCCATATCATGAGGTGTCTCTTACTCTTCACTGTCTATCTCCATATAAGACCCTTTAGATCTTTTGAAAGTTACTTCCTCTTCAAAGGAGACATCCCTGCTGATCTCAATTTGTTTCTATCTTGGAATGTAGATTTTATAGGCCTTTGAAGACTCATTGTAACCCACAAATATTCCTTTCTTTCCTGATGGATCTAACTTAGATATTTTATCCTTAGGCACACGAATATAAACAAGACAACCAAAAATTCTTAAGTGTCTAACCTAAAGCTTCACACCTGTGAAGGCTTCTTCAGGAGTCATATTTTCCAATATTCGATGAGGGCTATGGTTCTGAACATACATTGCAGTTTTGAAAGCTTCTTCCCAAAGGAAGGTATGTAGATCTTGATCATGAATCATAGCTTTGGTTGCCTCAACTATGGATCTATTCTTTCTTTCTGCAACTCCATTTTGCTAAGGATTGTACAGAACATAGAACTCCCTCTTGATCCCTGCCTCAATGCAGAAATTACGGAAACCTCTAGAAGTGTATTCTCCTCCATTATTAGATCTCAGAACCTTGATCCTCTTTTCGGACATAGTTTCAACTTGAGCCTTGAATTCTTTGAATCTATCAAGTACTTCTTTAGACTCATACTTCAAAAGATAAATCCAAGTCTTTTGAGAATAGTCATCAATGAAAATCACATAATACCAAAATCCACTCAAAGATGCCACAGACATTGGACCACATAAATCAGAATGAGTAAGATCTAGAATTCCTTTTTATCTACTTTCACTACTATGTAAAAGACCCTTAGTATTCTTACCCATTGCACAACTTCTGCAAATGCCATCATGCTCCCGACTGAGCTTTGGTAGACCAATAACCATCTTCTCCATAGATGGAAGAGCTCTAAAGTGTAAGTGAGCAAGTCTCTTATGCCATAGCTCACTCAAACTAGTAAAGTCATGCAACAAAGCTTGAACTGGATGAACAGAAAGTCTGTATAGGCTCTCTTGACGGACACCAATTGCACGGGTTATTTTGATGCTAGAGTTGTTCGGCCAAGCAAGAACTTTTGCTTCAGAAAATGCAACTTGATACCCTTTTTCCTCCAATGTTGAAATTGATACAAGGTTTCTCTTGATTCTTGGTACAAACAAGACATCACTCAAATGAAGAGGGATGCCAAAATCTAGATGAAGAGAGGTGGCTCTAGCACCTTTCATTGAATAACAAGTATCATCTTCGATTATCACTTGCAAGTTGGTTTCTCTTTCTACTAAGTCTGAAAGATGCTCTCGATATCCTGTAATGTGTCGTGAAGCACCACTATCAATCAACCAAGTGCTATTGTCGATTGGGACATTGCTTGAAAGAGCGAAGATTAATAGAAATCCTCTTGAGTTGTCTCTAGATTCCTTTTGAGGTGACACATCATCAACTATGCAGTAGAAGCATGTTGCTTTGGTCTTGTTATACAATCTTGAGCACAGTGACCATACTTGTCACATCTGAAACATTGAATGTGAGAGAGATCCTTCTTCTTTGGCTCAAGAGCAGAATCTAATTTCCTGACTCTATTCCTCTTGAAATTTCCTTTTCTCCCTTCTCTTCCTTTCCTTCTAGCAGTTTGAGCAAAAAGGACATGATTGTAGATTCATTATGAGAGCTTCGACCATTCCCTCTTGCTGTCAACCTGAATTCTTCTTGAATGCAATTAGCTCTAAGATGATCAAACTTGGGCAATTTAGATCTTCCACTAATGCCTTGGATAAAGGGCTCCCGAGATTGAGGAAGACCATTTAGTGCCAACATAACTAGATCTCTATCTTCAACTATATCTCCAATGGCATATAGTTGATCTTTCAACTCAGTAATCTTCATGAAGGAGATGACTAAATCTCCTTTAGCCATTTTTATATGATGGAGTTGTTGCCTCAAGGCAAGAGCTCTGTTGGTGTTGTTGATCTCATACAAGCCTTGAAGAGTCTCGAACATGACTTTGGTTGTCTTCATCTTGGATATAATTGGCACAAGATGATCCTTCACAGAATCTATCAAGATCTTTCTAGCCTTAGTGTCATTCTTCTTCCATTGAGTTTTCTCAACCTCATTGGATGGCTCGAGCACATCACTCTCCATGAAATCGAGAAGATCATTCTCTTCCAATGCAATAAGAACTCTGAATTTCCAAGAGGTGAAGTTTGATGCACCATCAAGCCTATCTTCAACCTTGAGTTTGTTCACCATTTTTTATGCTTAGATAGACTCCCTTATATGAGAAGAAGAGAAGAATACTTTGCTGCTTAAACAAATCTGATCTTGATCTTGCTTAAACTCGCTTTGATACCATGTTAATTTTAGGACCATAAATGAATTAAGTAGAAATAAAACAAATATAAACAATAGAACACAACATATACCCTAGGAAAACCCTCCTTGAGGGAGAAAAACCTAGCCACAAATATATCACTTATATATTGAATGAAAGAGCAACAATTTTGCTTTACAATTTGGCCAAACACTAGGCCGATCTGATGCAATGATTATAGCACCTCTCTAGATGCAAATATACAAGCAATAATGAATATCGATCAACTTGAAGCAAGTATCGATTTGCTGTATGAAGGTGAACTACTGCTGGAAGTATGCAAACTTGTCATGAGAATAATGATTGATAATGTAAGAATGAGAATCACCTTCTTTATATACAAGGTGATATGGTTTCTATCAAACAAGACATCTTTTCATTATTGAATGGTCGGCCTCAAGCAATGCGTCTCTTTAGTCGGCCTTATTTTGAATAAAATAAAATATAAAAATATTGTTTGAAAGAGAGGCATCACTTCACCAAAGTCGGCCTCTTGGATATATTTCAAATTTATAGGAGAAAGAAATCTCTCGCCGCTACTTACATCAACAGGTTGTTGTATTCAAGAGCATTCATTTACTCACATTTAAACCATCTAGAGTGTTTCTATGGGAAAAATAATCTAAGCATCTAAGATTTTAAAGGAGAACCTACTTTGCATTTGTTTTCTCATGACATCATCCTAGGTCCACTACATGTTTTTATATTGTCCTAAATCATTTTGATCGAAGTTATAAATCCAATTTTCCAAAGATCTTACTAAGGATAACATGACTTGTAATTTAATTGATTCTCCAAAGTGTTTGTAAATATTGCTAGCTCTTACACCAATTTAGACATCAAAATGAAGATGAGAAAATTGTGTCAATGCACAATCGGCCAATTCATACCTGTGCTTGTACCAATTCAATTTCATGTAGGAGATCATATCTACACTTATGGAGATAAGGTTTGTACTCAAGTATAGGTGAAATTGGTGGAAACCAATCATCTTGTAGAATCCAAGATGTTCATCCAAGTCAATCCTAAAAATATAAAACATTGACAAATTGGTTCCCCACATCTGACACATCATTTCACATCATTTAGTATTGAGCTAAATATTACATTCAATTTATTTAATTTCTATAAATATTTCAATAATTTCAATTATCACTCACAACTTGTTATTTAATTCAATCACATTTTATAAATATTTTAATATTATAATTATCACTTATAACTTATCTACGTATGTGATGATTGAATTTATTTATTCAATTAGCCTAAATAAGGAATGTAGGTTGTGATTATTCCCTTTCATAATTAGCAAGTGTGCCCTATGTGGGGTGCAATGATTATGTTGATAGGTAGGAATGGGGAATTGTCATATCAACAAAAAATATTGATGAGGAGAATAGGTCTATCTCAATAGTTTACTTGTGCAATAAAATAATGAAAAACTTTCAATCAACATTGTCAAATTGTTAAACCCTAAACCAACAATAACAATCTTAGAATACTAAGTGAAGTGTACACCACATGAAATAGAAGATGATAGAAGATGATAAATTCTTATTTCTATTTATCTTTACGAACAAGACGTGTTTCCCCAATTTATCCATTGTTCCATTGTTCCATTCTATGTTATGGTCATTTGAATTGTTTCCTAATTTTACTCCAATATGTTTGCATTGCATTTATTCTTATAAACCAAAGGGCATTACAACATCCACCAAATACAACTCTCATAATTGTTTCATTTATCGAAAAAATCAAATTCAAGAATAGAAACATTTTAAAAATATTGCACAACTTTAAAATGAGCAATGGATAAATGATATTGCTAACTTGAAACTCGTAGCAACAAAGATGAATCTATCAAAAAAGTTGAGTAATGGTAAGGGGTTAATATTAGGCATTCAAAATATTGTAAAATATCTTTTTAAGTGAACATTTGTTGGCAAAGTTTCACTTTGTCAATCCAATCATGAAACATTTTATTTCCGTTCATCTTGCTACATCATCCTTGTGCAACTTGATCAAACAAATTATCAAATGTCATTGTAAATAAATATTTCTTAGCAAAGTTTCACTTGAAACTTTGCTAGTCTTTAAGCATGTTTTGATTTATCTTACTACATGATCTTAGTATGTTGCTACACCATCCTTGTGCAACTTTATGAAACCACAAAAGAAATTAGAAAAGATTTAATATTTTAGACATTTACAAATTTATAAATAAACATTTTTTCCCAATTCCAAAAGATCTTGTTAGATTAATTCTTATGAGCACCAATTATTTATTCCAAAAGATTTCAAAAAAGAAAAACAAAAAATATGATCTACCATAAAAATAATTTTACAAATTTGAAATTTATGCAAAACCCTAAAATATTGTCTCATTTATGTTTTAGTTGATCCGATTTAGATAGAAATAGTTTTTAGCTATCCAATAATTTTTTTTCTTTCTTTGTTGTAGGCAATTCATGGCCGGTGTTCTCCCACGTATAGCCTCTCGTCTGATAAACGCCAAACACAACTTTTTTTACTTCATTCCTGCAAAGATTTTGCAGTGACGATGTACCAAAAAAAAGAAAGCGAAATCGTTAGGGTTTCAAATGCTGATTTGCATTTCAAAGGAAAAATAAGAAAAATGGAACACATCCAGATATTTGAAGCATCAAGCAAGGCCGCCATTAACCCTGAGGATTTGGCCATTTATCCACTCGCCCTCGTCGCAAGCCAAGAAGCCGATTACAGAAGCCACGTCCTTACACTCTCCCAGCCTTTCCAGCGGAGGCGCCGCCGCAATGGTCTTCACGGACTCCTCGCTCCTCACACTGTAAAACATATCGGTTGCAATAGGACCAGGGGCTACACAATTGGCGGTGATTTTGGTGCCCCTGAGCTCCCTGGCCAGGATCTGAGTAAATGTCTCCACCGCAGCCTTGCTAGCCGCGTAAGCCCCAAACCCCGGAGCGACAGTGAGCACCAGGGTTCCCGACATGTTTATAATCCGGCCGCCTCCACCCCTCACGAGCCTCTTGGCGGCCTCCTTGCACGTCAAAAAGGGGCCTTTGCAGTTCACATTGAAAGCCGTCTCCCATTGTTCAAGCGTGCAGTCAGCTATAGAAGAACAGGATGAATCGATTATGCCTGCGTTGTTTACCAAAATGTGAACGCGGCCGAAGATCTCCTCCGCCTTGTCGAATAGCTGTGTAACCTCTAATTGCTTGGAGACGTCTGCCTGTACCGCGATGGCCGTGCCGTGACCGTGGGCTGTGTTAATGGCGGAGGTGACTCCTTCTGCTTGGTCTTTGTTTCGGACGAAGTTGATGATGATTTTAACCCCAAGTGCGGCCAGACGATGAGCTATTTCGGATCCAATGCCACGAGAAGCGCCTGTTACGATGGCTACTCGCCCCTCCAGCGGCTTCATCGTCTCCTTGTTGCCGATCCCCTGCCCTAATATAGCTAATAACGTTACTGTCAAATGGATAATAGGTCCCAATATTTCTAGTTATATTGGGCAAGTGTTCCCTATATTTATAGATTTTTTTGAATTATTCTGTGATAATAGTTTTATAAATAGTAGTGTTGTCCTTTGACAATAATTTTAAGTGTTGTTAATCTTTTTAAAAAAATTATACGTACGTAAAGAGATTTTTTATTAATATGAGGAAAGATATATGTATTAAGTATATGATGTGAGGATTGTATATTAAAAAAGTTATATTAAATAGTTAGTTATGTGAGCATAATATTATATTAATAATATTATTTGTGCAATTACAATTATATAGATATAAAAAAAATGTTGTAGGTAGAAAGATCACAACACTATTTTAACTACTTCATGTTGATTTATCACAATCAACTAGGCCTATTAGTAAATCAACGCGTATTGGATGTTTCCCTTAAGTATCAACTTAGAGCTAACTAAATAAGTATTTGCAAAACTCAAAGTTATGTGTTAGTTTTCAAAGTCATTTATTTGCATTCACCGTAATCATCAAGAAATCAAGGAGCATTGCATGTCTTCTCTCATTCGAGTGCATTGACAAAACAGTCAAGAGTGCAACACTTGGATTTGGTGCACTCAAAAACTAAGTAGTAGATTCACATTTGAATTGTTTGTCAATTGTTTTTTGTCTTATCTATTATCAAGGGGTTGATCGAGGCATAGTACCATCATGGCTTTGGTTGTGCAATAGCCTACCAAATATAATTTTTAGTACCACCTATCCCACAAGCTAATAGAGTAAAATAGGGTAGATGGTAAAGATTAAGCAAGAAAAAGTATAAAAGTCCAAGATTAGGCTAGGACAAGTTTGTAAGTAGAGGATAAATTTGTCATTGTGAATATGTACCAAATCCATGAATCTATCCTCCAACATTGTAGAGATTAGGTATAAAATTAGACACACTCACTTGAAAGAGAGGTCACGCTTTCAAAGATAAAAATTAGAAATTCAAAATATTTGTTGTTAGTGATCTTCATTCTTTGATCATGAAGTTAAGTATTCTTTTCTTCCTCATCTATTT
>VDFB02080809.1:75307-104261 GCA_007258455.2 Sequoia sempervirens | reverse complement strand
TTTTGTTGGACAGTTTCGTCGTATTTTGTAGTCAAATGTATTAGTGATATTACTAGCCTACATTGGAGCATGATTCTTGCAAGTTCATGAAGAAATGCTTACCCTGTCAACAACATGTGGATCTGATACATGCTCCTGCTCAAGATTTGCAACCTCTCATAGCACCATGGCCCTTTTCTCAGTGTGGTTTTGACTTGATTGACAAGATTTACCCTCCATTTTCTAATGGCCACACCTTCATCATCATAGACACTTAATACTTAACCAAGTGGGTGGAAACAATGCCACTCTCACAAATATAGGGTATTTAGATATCCAAATTCATCCTTTTCCATATTCTCTGCAGATATGCAATCCCATCCACCATCATCACTAATAATGGAAAGCCATTTAAAAACCAGGCTATGAAACACCTATGTGAGACCTTCCACATCCAACATTGTTGGTCCAAACCCTATTACCCACAAGGTAATGGTCAAGCGGGGGATATCAACAAAACCTTGATCAAGATCCTTAAAAAGGTGGTTAATAATACTGGTTGAGATTCACACCTCCATCTCCATCCCTCCCTTTGGTCATACCGCACTTCCATCCGCACTCCCACTGGTGCCACTCCATATTCTCTCATTTATGGTTTTGATGCCAGATTGCGATCGAAGTCGAGATCCCATCAAGTAGAATATCTTTAAAAAACCTCATAAGTGATGAAGATGCTTGGGTTGCACAACTTAGTCAATTGGAGCTCCTAGATGAAAAATGGATCAAAGCATACAATCATCTTCAAGTGTATCAATAATGTCTTAGGAGGAGCTATAACAAGAAAGTTCATCCTCGCTAGTTCAATGTTGGTGATCTAGTCCTCAAGGAGAATTAGTGTACTTAGTAGGATCAAGACAAGAAAGGAAAGTTTGAGGCAAATTGGTTGGGTCCTTATGTTATCACAACTAAATATGGATTTGGGGCATACAGGCTTGCTACACCTGAAGGGGACCCCTAGAGGAGCCTATGAACATCATGCACCTGAAAAGGTTTTTATACCTAAGTCAGTTAGGTTATCCTATCTTGAAAAATACCAAAAAAAGTCAATTTTTTTTTTTCAAAAAATAGTAAAGAGAAATAATCCATCCTATGTTGAAAACCACCCTTGGTGGCACCTTGGATATGTACGTTTGGTGAAAACCTATTAACAGGTGCCATTCGTAGAGGGATTAATCATTATCTACCTTGCATCCTAGTTGCTTTATGCTTCCATCCGTCTTATCCTCACATCCTATCCCAACATCCTATTTCGATCTAGTCCTTTCATCTGCATCCCCTCATCTATCGCTTAGTATGTTTTGGTTGAGCATTGAATGATTTTCATCAGTTATTGACAATCCTAAGCTTGTGTCATTTGTCCTTGTTGTCAGTCGGTCTCTCACCTTCATCTAGGGTCCTCCATCGTGTTGGTCATCATTAGGTCTCATCCTACCATGTCATTAATAATGAATCCGACTGCATACACCTTCATTCGGTCATGGTCATTCCTCCCCCAACGGATATTCCTGTTAGTTTTCTAGTATCTAGAATAGTACAGTCTACAAACTGACTTGAATTTTTACCCTTGGGCTTTTGCCCATCCTATTGTGTCGGTCATCCATCTTGTTTTATCTTTTTTTCTTAGTCCTTTTCAAATTATGTTGCCCCTACACTTTCACGTAGGCAAGGTCAATCAGTTTATCTGCTCCCGAGGCTTTTGTCCATTCGATTTTTGTCATCCATCTTTGTCTTTATCTCCATTGTCCTCTTTCCGCTTTTATCCAAGGTATTTTATCAAACTATGAGAGCTTTGCATTTTCACGTAGGCAAGGCTAATCTTTGATTAGCCCCTGAGCCCCTAGGTCTTTAGGGTGTGTCTGTCTTTTGTCGTGTCATCAAGTATGTCCCTATCTAGCTAGTTCTTAACAAATGAGATCCACTAGTATCATAAGATTCAGTCAATTTCAAGTGTTTTGAGTCATGTCGATCACTTAGTTTAGTATCCATCTTTGGTCTTAATAGGATACATCCTTCCTACATCAAACCACATCAATCCCATCCACCTTTTGATCCTGTGGCAAAGGACATTTGAAATTGATTGCTTTCTTATGATGGTTTTGGCATTTTGTT
This sequence comes from Sequoia sempervirens, assembly GCA_007258455.2. Classification (NCBI taxonomy): domain Eukaryota; kingdom Viridiplantae; phylum Streptophyta; class Pinopsida; order Cupressales; family Cupressaceae; genus Sequoia; species Sequoia sempervirens. The sequence continues at coordinate 102,113 of VDFB02080809.1, read as the reverse complement.
TATCATTTGAGCTTCCTATCATACCTTGTCAGGGTCACCATGATCCATCATATTATGATGCGCTTTGACTGGTAAACATAGGGGCATATTTTGATCTTTTGTTTTTTGTTATCTGCTTGGTTGTCCCATGTAGTACCCACCAAGATCCCTATGGTCTTGTGTTACACTAGGGCATCCTTTGTGCTTGTGGTTATCCCAATGCCTGTCCTGACCAAAGTCATCATGAATTTGGGGTATTGGGATAGCCTCCTTGTCTGATGTGTTTGTTTCATGCATTCAACACTAATCTACCTTGGTTCCTCATACCCTGGCATATCGTGTCTTATGCTATAGTAAAAATCAGTGCTCTGAAAATGGCAAATAGCATTAGTATTGCAGTTCATTCATCCTCCCATTGCATTGCATCTATCATCCATCCATCTTGTCCCTAACCTATGACTAGTGATTTTGTTTGTGCAAACATTCATCTCCCATCTCCTTTTCTTCTCAGGATGCCTATGGTTATGATAGGTGCAGTTTCACACCCATCATCCCTTAATTTTATAATGATTATAGGGAAAGCACTTGCCATACGTAAAAACAAGTATGATACACAAATAAAGGAGGCCTACCACTAGCTTCCATCACTATGCAAGCCCTTATTTACACTCATGACCATGCTAATTTAATTTGGATATTAATGTTTGTAAGGAATTTAATTGCATCCCATCATCCATGTTGGCTGCATTCATTTTATAACGCCAACAGTACCAAGGTCATCTCTGCTATCAAATCCCTGGTCTATGACGTGAAAAATGAGAAAAGCAATTGAGATTGATGCATAACTATAAGACAAGGCATGTTCATCATAAAAACAGGTGAATCCAATCATTCATTAAGTACAATTTGATCTCAAATGGTGTAATTGTCATCTCATCTAGCATGGTAGTTTCATTGCATTGCATTTCAACCCATGTGCATCTATCATATCATGTTAATTTTAAGTTGTTTAGATTAATCTTAATTGGTTATTCTAAGCATCTTATGTTCATTTCATTATCAATTCATTACATTATCATTTTTCATGATAGTCTATCACATTGCATTCTCATATCATATATCAAATCATAATAAAAGAAAATTGATTGTACAGTGTACACCACAAATGTCCATTTTTTATGAGTTGATTAACATTTTTGGATCACATTTGCTAATTATTTCATGCATCCATCACCACCTACGTCACAAATCATTAGGATCATGTCCATGGCATATAACATTATCAATCATTCATCACATCGTGCATCACAGAGTGTCAGGCATTATGCATTTCATCCATGTGATCCACATAAGCATAAATATAGATCATCATCCACACATATATGTATCATAGTCGTCATCATCATAATAATCATCATCATAATCATTCATAATAAAACACATACATACACATATGCATAAATAAAACATCCATCACATAAGCACAACATAGTGTCAATCATGGCTATCACATATCATATAAATATCAAAATATCATGTCCATCAAAAGGTCCATCGTACAATCAAAATATGACTCCATCATATACATCAATAATCATCGCACAAAATACAAGTACAAGGCTTTGAATCAAATGTAGAGACTACATCAATGACCAAAATGATATATATATGATCTGCATTGTGGGATTTGTGGTCTTTGTCCTTGTGTCTTGCACATCTAGCCTACACCTGTCAAAAACTTGTATCCTATCCTTTGTCCTCTCTACCCTTAGCTGCCGAGTCCTCTTCATGGAGGAGTCTCTCGGTAGCTATTGTATCCTCATGTATATGTCCCTAATGACCGTGATGGTGTTGGCATCTATGGTACCTCTCAGACATAGGGAGGCACACGTGGTGTTGGATCTGGCACCTCTATGAAATAATCCCCCATATAATAGTTGGAATCTCTCATGTACTCATCCCTATCCACTACCTGTATCCTAGTCACATCTTGCTCCATCATGTACCTATCCCATAATCTGGTCAGGTGTCTCCTCTCTTGCTCCCATGCATCCTGCACCATCTGTAGCTGGTCTATCTGTGCCTATATCTGTGACATTTGATCTACCACTGCATCCCTCTCACCCTACAAGGCATGTACCTGTGCCTCTAATGCATCCCTCTCACCCTACAACATCTGCATCTGTACCTCTATCGCATCTCTCTCATCCTGCAAGGCATGTACCTATTCCTCTCATCCTGCATGGTCTGTAATTGTGCCATCACTGCCTCTTCTCTCTCTAATACCGACCTTGCCTGCCTAGTTGTCTTCTCTACAACCTCTGCTCTATCTTGGAGCTCATCTTGCTCCCTCCTCAACTCAATCCTCTCCCTCTGCAGCTCTGCCAACTACCTCATCAAGTCCTCCCTATCTCTCTCTGCCTCATGCACCTGTATGGATACCTAGTCTTCCATCTCTCCATAGTCTCTTTGTCCCTCTACCCACAATCTGGTCACCTTGGCCTACAATCTGTCCCTCTCTCTAGTACCTCCAGTACCCATCATCCTACATCATTTTCCAGGGCTATATAATCCTTCTCCACCTCTATCTGTAGCCTGTCCACCTTGGCCTACAACCTGTCCCTATTTGCATTTGACTCCTTGAGTCTATGCTCTATGATCCACAATCTCACTAGAGCTCCTGTCAGTAATATGGCTAGATCCTCTAGTAGTGGAGGTACATATGGTACTATAGCTAGTGGATGTATCTCTAGGGAATCCTCCTCCATTGCCTCCCCCTGTCCTCTCCTCTATTGGTCTCCTCTCTCCTCCTCTGCCTCAACCTCTCTATCTCCATCCATCCTTTGTTGACCCCCTCTCCTCTTGACTCTCCTTTGTCTATCTATTCTTGCCTCATCCTCTGAGTTGTACCCTAGTGCCCCTACAATCGAGGGCACCATCGTAATTCACACTGGCCTATGACGTTCCCACCATGCGGAGTACTGCACTGTTGTCCCCATGTATACTATCCCTCCTCTCCCAGGGTATGTCACCTATTGTAACTCCTCCCACATCTTCGTAGCGAACTCTCCTATAATTTGATCACCCCATAACCACTCTCGGGTAATCTGCCAAAACCTCTATGGTCTTGGAGGAATGTCCTGTTGTAAATCAAACTGCCTCATCACCCTGTCTGCCCTGTGAATCTCCACAATGTGTGGGTCCCTCCCGATCAGGTAACATACTATGAAAAAGTAGCCTCTGTGCCTCCTCTCATACTATCTCCAACCTGAAAACTGTCGATGCTGGTACGATCTCCATACAATTTGATCCTCCTGCAGGTCATTTAACCTCCTCCATTCCTCTAGTTTGCTGACATCTAGATAATGCAAACGCTAATCATACTATGTCTCATACTAGTATGATACTGGTAGTGTCTTGTCCTGAGTCCTTGCTATCAAGATCCCCAGCCTCGACACACTAATGTGCTCCCAGGCCAATACTTGGAGTAGTGTCACATGTGTAATGTTGTGCGCCCTCCATTAGCAAACCACATGCAAGTCCCGACATAGCTATGCCAGTACGCATGCACCCCATGTGAACTCTCCCTCCCTCCTCTTAACAATGTGCCTAACAACCTTAATGACCTTGAGGTTGCAAAACCGCCTGCTCCTGTGAGGTAATAAGATACTGTTGATCAATCCGTAGAGGTACAGTGGCAACGCCGACACCATCAACCCCAAGCATCCATCCAAATCTAACTCTGCCCCTTGGATGGGGAGATCTTCCCATCCAAAGATTGCCTACAAGCTCCTATCTCGTAGCTCTCACCTCTTGCTCTGTGTCCAATTCACCAGGTGACCTCCGATAGGTAACCAAAATATCCTTCAGAGTCATAGTCATCTCCCCCATCGGGAGTTGAAACGTCGAAGTCTCAAAGCTCCATCACTCTATCAACGTTGTCAGTAGCGACCGATGTGCTTTGATGTTGGGATATCCCAACATGTGAAGACACCCCGTTTGTGCTAGTGTTGTGTGGTCATGGGCGTTCATCGCCCCAATGGTCACCTCTAACACAATTGAGTGTCTCTCTCTCATCTGCAGCGTCTCTAAGCTTTGCATCCACACCAAACAACATGTCAGTCTTTTTCATCAAATCTCTTTCTTGTTTTCCTCATTCTTCCCCACCCTTTTTTCTTTCCCTTCTACAAATTTTTGCCTTTTAGGTAGCGAATTCACCCCTTTTTAGTTGTCTTGGAAAATTTTCCTGTTTAGGCAGTGAATTCGCCCCTTTTCTGTTGTCTTGGTGAATTCGCCTATTTAGGCAATGAATTCGCCTGTTTAGGCAGCAAATTCACCTCTTTTATGTTGTCTTGGAAAATTTTCCTATTTAGGCAGCAAATTTGCCCCTTTTCAGTCATCTTAGCGAATTCACTTTTTTAGGCATCAAATTCGCCTCCTTTCATCATCTTGGAAAATTTGCCTTTTTAGGCATCAAATTCGCCTCTTTTCGTCATCTTGGTGAATTTGCCTTTTAAGCATCAAATTCGCCTCTTTTTGTTGTCTTGGCGAATTCACCTTTTTTAGGCATCAAATTCGCCTCTTTTCATCGTCTTGGCGAATTCACCTTTCCAGGCATCAAATTCGCCTCTTTTTGCCATCTTGGCAAATTTGCCTTTTTGGATAGGAAAATTCGCCCTTCTTTCCTTATTGAGCGACTTCGCCCTTGTCCCAGACGTAATCACTTTTTTCTTCCTTTCTTCCAATGAGTTTGCCCCATCAAGAGGTGAATTCACCCCTCATTTCATCTATCTTCCTTTTTGGGTGAATTCTCCCAATCAAGAGGCAAATTTTCCTCTCATTTCATTAGTCTTCCTTTTTGGGTGAATTCACCTCTCATTTCTTTTTCCTTCCCTTTTGGGTGAATTTGTCCCATCAAGAGGTGAATTCGCCTATTTGTGCCTCCACTTTCCCTTTCAGGAGAATTCACCCCATCAAGAGGAAAATTCGCCTCTCTATGCATTTGCCCTCTATGTTGGGAAAACTTGCCCCAGATAGAGGAAAATTCACCTCACTCTCTCATCTGCCCTCTTTGCCTGGGCAAATTCATCCCTACTGTGGGAAAATTATCCCCGCCTTCTAACTGCCACCATCAAAAGGGTGATTTTGTTGTACAGATGGGAAAAATTTCCCATCTGCCATCGACCCATTTCCTATTCTACCCAAACCCTCATTTACAATGCATAAAATTTTAAAAATCTAAATCAAAAATCACAAAGAAGGTTTTTTGCTCTAACCTGGCGGGGTACCGCATGCTTGTAGTAGAACTAGCGCACCTCATCACCTCGGTGGATGATCTAGTCATCTACAAATCCCTCATCATTACTCTCGTTAGTCATCCTCATCACTACTCTCGTCAGTCATCCTCATCACTCTTCCTCTCTCTCTCTCTTGCTGACTCAACTACCAAGTATGAAAATGGTGAATAGTAATTTCTAAAATTACTATATATCACTTTTCCCTCTCTTTTTCACTTTTTAAGTTTTGGGTATTTTTACCCTTTATTTAACCGCTTTTTAATTAATTATATCCCCTTTCTTTCGTGGGCCGCCATTGGCACCCTGTTTGTCTGTTTTCCTTCGTTCAAAAGCCATTCTTCATGGTTTTTCATGCTCTATCGTGTGGTACCCTTCATTTCTTCATATCGAGAAGTTGCTCGAGGCCCCATTTTCTTCCCCATTCGCCCTTTCGAGGGGGCATACCCTATCATTTTCCTCCGCTCCTCCATCATGTCCACTTCCTTGCAAGACTGGGGCATCTCCCTTCATTTTTCACGATTAGACAACCTACATAGCTTTTCCCATGCTAGGGCATCACTTTCTAGTCCTCTTTTTGTCGAGTCATCTGCATTTTATTTTTCTTTGAAACACTGTTATTCTAATAGTATTTCGAAGAAGGGCAAAATGTAGACATTTGAATTTGACCACCCCCATATGGTCAAATTCATCCCCTTTATTCGTCTATCTAACATCCCTCATCTACGTTAATTAAATAATTTATTTAATTAATATCTCCTCTTTTTCTAATGTTCCTAATGTATTTAATTAAATAATTAAATACTTTATCTTTTGTCCCCTTTCTTCTCTAAATTAAATAAATACTTTGATTTATTTAATTTAGTCATTTGGATTTATGGATTAAAATCAATTTTAAATTCACCTTTTTCTCTCTCCTTGTTCCATCCTCCATAATCCCCCTTTAATTTGGATTTATTTAATCAATCCATGATTAAGATGTGCGAACCTTAATCAAGATTAGTGTCACATCCTCCATAATTCTCCACTTGCTCTAATCCTTCATTAGTCAGCCTAATCCCCTATTTGCACAACTTTAATTGTATGATTGGGTCAACCTAATCCTTATGCCATTTATGGCATACCCCAAAGTCAACTTTCATTAAATTCTTTCTCCTTTTGGAGAAGGCAGCCCATTCCCCCATGTGAATTTAAAATTCACTTTTATTCCCCCCATGTCCGTTTAGGAATTTTTAATTCCTCTCCTCTTCCCCATGAGGATATTTGAGGAATTTTAAATTCCTCATGTGTCACATCTCCCACATGGGGACAAGGACCTCCTTTATGAGGAGATCTTGTCCCAATCCCAAGGTACTTTAAAGTACCTCCACCTCACCTTCCCCTTGACACCTCATTGGACACATGGAAAGATGTGAGGGCTTGTGAGTCCTCAACTCACCCTGGCCCTTGATCTTGTCCATGTTGGCATCATCTTAGCCCTCCATTTCTTAGAGGCATTTCCCCTAAAGTTAGAGGATTTTTTCCTCATTTGCATCAATCACACATTCATGCAATCTAGCACACTTGCCTTCTAGCCTTCAAGCATCCACTATTGCTGCAACTTTGAGCTCCATTTTGCATCCATATTGTGCATCTATCCAAATACCCACTTGCACCATTGCATTCCTCATCACATCCTCATCATTTTGCATTAGGTTTCATGGTATTTTCCATCTGAAGGAGCACATAATCAAATGAATCAATAGGGCTAACCAACCAATCAACTTGGATAAGGTAACTCACTCTCTTTGTTTTGTTTTTGTTCAAGTTCAACTAGGCTAATTGTTGAGGTGTTGTTTGTGTTTTCCTTGCTTACATTTCATTTCGTTTTGCATTTTAGACTAGGAATTTCACCTGCACACATATAATTTGATGTTATTATTTACATGAATTTTACATATTTCAAACAATTTATTTAAGTTCAAAAGATGAACATACTTGTGTAGGATGATCCTCAGAATATAGTAAATCCATGTATGACTTTGTCCTAGATGCATGTGGGTCACTTAATGTGGATGCCTGAGGATGCCCATAGCCTAAGCCTCCATGCTCTCTATTTACCAGTTCAACCACCGTGTGCGTAGTCTGATGAGTGAGATGTATTGAAAGAGAACTCAATGCTCCTAATGTCGACAACGTCATTTGTTGCTGAAATGCAGCAGGAACACCAAGAGAAGGAGGAGGAACAATAGGAGAAATCATAGCACGTCGTTGAGGATTGACACGTGCTCCTAATCTATGTTGGGGCATGCCACGCCCAACTCCCTGAAATGACCTCATATCAAAATAGTTGTGTTTTAAACCCAACTCAAACTCAACCCATAACTTTCTCAAAAAGTATAGGGGCACCTCACAATTGCCATGTGGTGGAGTATCAAATACCATCCACCATCTATCCCACAAATTTGTAGCTATCTATGTGTGCTTACACCATACAATTGATTTTTTTTTTTTGGTGGGTGGAATTAGTTTGTTTGTTGGGGGGCTAAACAAATATTGGCAAATGGCTTGTTTGGTAATTTTAAGGTCATTAATTTCTTTATAAGACAATCCATCTGCATAGAATTGTCTCCTCTCTTCTCTCCATTGATGGAACCTATCTAGGTCTGCATCAATAGATTGAACAGAATCAACAATAGTTCACATTGAAGATGCAAACCGTGCAAGATGGGGGGATATCAGGCTCATTTTTATTAGATCTATATTTCCCTAAATCACATTAAGGTTTTCTCTAATGCTCTCTCTTAACTAAGCCTAATCTACTACAGGGTGTGGGGGGTTAGGATGTGGAGAGTGTGGAGGTGTGAGGTTTTGTTGTGGTGGAAAATTTGGGTATGGGATCTTCAGGTTGTGCATCTCGTATAAAATATTATATGTTAAATTTAGGATCCATGTGAACAATGAAATGACAATTGCATGTTAAATAATTAAAAAATATATACCAAAAAACTAATTAAATAATGTACACAATTTGAAAGTTATTTAAAAATCACATTCAACGTGCACAAATTCAAAATACATTTCATTTGAAGACACATTCAATTTATAACATTACAAAATCCATAGCATGTACACATTAAATTGAGTCCACTGTGTGGTTGTTAATTTCAAATTATTGTATCATGTTCTATCTTGGACTAATGAATGTAATGCCTTAGTGATGCTTTTTAGATGATTCTATGTATGTCCTAACCTATGCATTGATTGTCAATGGAAGATGCCTCCTAGGCATCATAATACTCATCAAAGTGGGAATGAGGGGAAGGCTAGGAACCCGCCTATAAATCCTATTGGTGGTCCTCAAGTTATTGATCTCCTTCAAGATATAATAGTAAGGGGCTCTCATCAAGAGGCATCTATGTGTGATAATTTGTAAATTAATGTAATAAAGAAGGTGGATGTGAATCTATGTGTAGATTGAATGCATTTTTAAAGGTGTTGTAATGGTAGAAATTGAGAGATTCTTAACATGTATTTGTGGGTAACTACAAAGTATTATATTTTCTAGCAAAGAGGTACTATAGGACACTTACAATAAATTGGCGGTATTACTACAAATCACTTGCAACCTAAAGATAACAATTTCTTGTTAAAAATGGGCAACCAGTACAATAGGTGACTTATATCATAGAAAGGTTACAGGCACTTGCAATTTTATTTGAGATTTAGATATTTATTAACTTAGATTTATTATGAGATGTAGATAGTAGGAGGTCAACTAGTGTTTGTGTTTAGTTTGTTTAGTGGTACAATAAATTGGATGAGTAAGTAGCATGCCATGGTTTCTATATCTACTATAATGACAAAGTATGTTGTAGCTACTCTTGTCTTTAAGGATTTTAGTTATACTTATAGCTTGTGTTTAGATGTTGGGTCGGATCCTGTTGTAGTTAGAAATTAATACAATATTTAGCGTGCCATTAGCTTGGCGAAGAACCTAAACTTTCATATATAAATGAAGCATGTTGATGTAAAATATCATTTTTTTATGATGTGGTGGGGATGGGAGAGCAATGTTAGATAAATTTGATAATATGAAGAATGTTGCAAATATGTCAAAAAATCTAATAAAAATAAATAGGTTTAGATAGTGCGATGAAACTATTAGTCTCATATCCCCTAGTAAATAGTTCACAAAAATGATTGTCAAATTTGATCTTATTGTGTCAAAGACCTATAATATGAAGGGTTTGTTGTTACTACCAACTCTAATGCAACTAAAAATGGAGATAATTGTCACACCAAGGTCATACAATTTTAATATAATCCTACCTACATTACCTAAAACTAATTATTGAACACCTTTTAGTACTTTTGCAACCCTTCCAAGAAGAATCGTCAAGTATATCTAAAATATTTTTACTATAATTTAGATCAATATGAATACTATAATTAAGATATCTAAAATATCTAAGGATTCACTAATACATTTTGTGTACATGGAAAGGGTTCATATGTTGAGTTGTATAAGTGCTCCTACATCAAAAATTTCTAGAGGATGACATATTTGTCATAATTCATCTAGGTATTTTATGTTAAACCTTTAATAAGTGGGATGGAAATTATAAATAGTTTTGAGTTAGATCTATATGTGGGAATTTCCCTTGGCTAATAGTGTGGAAATATTAAAGGGATATAAGAACTTAACTAGAAAAATAGGTACATAGGATACCTCTCAGTGAAAATAGGGAGGTACTCTAATTATAAGTCTGATGGGTAGAAATGAAATTAGGGGGTTTTATTAGAACCCTATGAATGCATGCACTATGTCATTGGTTTATTAAGTGAATCTCCTAAAAGAAGGCCATAAACTTATTTTTAGCCCATAAATTTGATGATATACATTAATTGACACATGATCAATACTAAGGGGAAAATGAACAAGATTCAAGATAGCTACTCTTACCTTTTACTATTTAACCAAGAAACATAATATACATATATGCAACTACATGTGGCTGATGCATGAAACAAAAATACCCATGCCCAATCATCGAATAAAGAAAACATAAATACTTAAGTCATGTGCAAATATTGATAACAAGTCCAAGAACAAATAGAATAAAACCACATGGATTAAGGTAAAGACTTAAGATTTATAAATAAATCACCATCAACATAAAATAGGAGTTGGATAAGACATCAAGAATTGAGAGCTCACAAAAGGCTACGATATAAAAAATGAGGCTTCTTTTAATCATTATTGGAAAAGTTAAATAAGAAGATTAGTAAATAGAGACTGTGAACATGAGGTAAGGAACCAAATTTCTATAGGTAAAGGACTAAAGAATGAAAAATAAGACACACATATATATATATAACTTTGATTTCTCAAATTGGGTGTTAATAAGAGGTTAGGGGTTGTTTAGAGTGTCTTCTATTACATATAAAGGTGGAAAAAGAGAAGGAGACCCCACTAATTTAGGTTATTCAACTCAAGAATGAGTGTCAAAATGGGTAAATGATGAAAACCATGTAGTTTAATTTGTAAAAATTATACTAGATTCTATCTACCTCATAAATTTATGCTATGATTTGTCACTAGTTAAGAAACATCTCCTCATTTCTCAACACAAATGGTTGTTGAAAGTATTGATTACTTTCAAGTTGCACTATCTAAAAGGTGAAAATATTGTGGATGTGATGAACAAAGAAAATGTAATCAAAGGTGTGTAGTTTTATGGGCTTAAGTACATGTTGACAAGTGATGATGAGGTTAAGGTTATAAGGTAGTGGTTGTGTATGGTAATTTCTTTGGAACTCGAATAAGAAAGATAAGTATAATAAAAAGACAACAAATCTAGACATTATAAATCTAATTTAGATTTAAGTTTTAGGGTTTACGGTTTAGGTTTTAGGGTTTAGGTCCTAGGATTAAGGGTTTTAGTTTTTAGGTCTATGTTTTTTGGAACCTAGGGTTTAGGGTTTTGATTTCTAAGGTAAATATGTCCAATTTAGGTTAAATTCTAGTTAATATTGGTTTAGTAATTATGGTTTTCAATTTACAATTTAATGTTTTTGTTTCATTGATGTTTTTGGTTTTTTAAATGCAATTTAAAAAATATAAAATATTGAATGTAAAACAAACAAAACAAACAAAAACTAAACAACAATTACAAAACAAAAATGCAAGATATAAAGAAAAAAAGAAGCATAATTCAACCAACCTAGAGGTCATTGAGGTCGGTTGTGTTGACGGGAGGAGGTGGCAATGAAAAATTGGTTGAACTAGGCCCTTCAAAACACACACGCAATATGTACTCTCCCTCAGGCACCCAACTAAAATGAACTGTGAAAATGAATCTCACAGTCGTTAATTTAAAAAATTAAATAGCTTTGTGAAACATGTACGCGTTTTATAACACATATGCATTTTAGGTTGTGTACCCGAATCTAAATGCATACATGTTCAGATTTAGGCTCAAGTACCCAATCCAAAATGCATACACATTTAAAAAAAAATGTGTATGTGTTTCTTACGATTTCTTTTTTTCTAGCCAAAACATCCCCTCTTCGTGGACCCAACTTCTTTCTTTTACCCTATATACTTACGAATGAATGTGTTACAATACATGATTTAGATTTTGTATCTTAATGTTATATTTCATACTCTAGAGGATTAGTTAAGTTAGGACTGTATACCTTAGAATTTATGCTACTCTAAATGTGCAAACTAACTGGGAAATGTGAATAACAAAATACCAAGGACACCTCAAGATTAGCCAAAAGAGTGATACAACGAAAAGGAATGTAAATAAAATGAAACACAAACAATTTTACCTCCCTTGTTGTTGATATCTCTTTGATTGGCCCTTACTTTGATTGATTTGTGTGCTCCTTAGATGATTGCTTGAATGGCTAAATGCAAGATTAGAGGTGCAAATGATTAAAAAGATGGCTAGATGATGGTAGAGGATTGAGGATTCAAATTGACAGCATTTAGTTGCAATATTGCTAAGTGTTGGATTAGGCTAATTAATAGAAGATTAGAGGCAAGTGGTAAATATAGGAGGATGTGACATTAATCTCTGATTAAGAGGATGCACATCATAACCCTGAATTAATTAAATTAATCTAGATTAGGGTGAGGTTATGGAGGATGTGACAAAGAGAGAAATCAAAGAATTTTAAATTGATTTTTAAATCAAAGAGATGAAGAATGACTAAATTAAATAAATTAGTGTATTTATTTAATTTAGAGAGGAATAGGGTAAAAGAAAAAGTATTAATACTTTACCGATATGAGATGAAAGGTGTAATATTAATTTAATAAATTAATATTAATACGATAGGTGGAAAGGCAGTAAATTTAATCATATGGAAGTGATTAAATTTGGATGTCTACATTTTGCCCCTCTTCAAAATATTGTTGAAATAACAATGTTTCGAAGAAAATTAAATGTCAGGGATGAAGAAAGGAATGAGGATTGATGCCCCGGCTTGACGAAGAAGAAGAAGGATGCCCAAGCGCCTGGTTTGAAATGGATGTAAGGAAGTGGTAGGGTATGCCCCCTCGAGAGGGCAGTTGGGGAAGAAAGGAGGGGCCCCAAATGACATCTCAATAGAAAGAAATGGAGGAGACCTTTGGATAGAGGGAAAAAAATTAAGCAACTTTTCCTTTTGAACGGAGTGGATTGGACGTACGGTGTGCGAATGGCGGCTCGGGGAAGTTAGGGATTAGTTGGAGGGATGAAAAGTTAAATAGGAGGTAAAAAATACCTCTGAGGTAGAAAGGGTTAAAAAAGGTAATTTAAAAATTTACCTTAGTCATTTTCACTCAAGCAAGTGAGGAAAGGAGGAGAAAGAGAGAGAGGAGACGAAGCAAACATGCCGCAGGATTACGACACCGAGATCGTGCACCGAGCTAACGAGTTGCGGAAACGATGGACTCACTTTGCGGTGCCTCGAAAGGTGAGTACGGATACCTAGGTTATTGATTTTGAAAATTTTAACCGTTTGTGAAAAGATAGATAAAAAGTGGCATCTGGGTTTTATAGGTGGGGAAAAAATAAAAATTGGGTAGGCAGCAAAAAATTAATTAGATTAAAAAAATAGAAAAAAATTGGAACAGGGGCGAACTGCTTTGCCACAGTGGGGCGTGTGCGCCCCCCAAGGGTGGGGCGTAGACGCCCCGGCCGGCGGGGCCCAGACGCCCCTTCGGGGTGGAGCCGCCCTGGCCGGCGGGGCCGCCCCAGGCAGCGGGGCGCAGACACCCCGCCGCGGCGGAGCCGCCCCAGGCACCGGGGTGCAGAAGCCCCAGACGGCGGGGCGGATCCGCCCTGGCTGCTGTTCCCCCCCGCAGGGGCATATCCACCCTGGGGCGGAGCCGCCCCGAGTGGCGGGCACACACAAGGGTGGGGGGCGGGGTAAGGCGGAGCCGGCCAAGAGGGAGGAGGAGCGGCGGGAAAGAAAAGAAAAGAGGAAAGAAGTAGAGGGGAGGGATAAAACAGACATGAGAGAGAAAAAAGTAAAGGCGGTCCGAGGCCCTGAAAAATTATGTACTGATAAATGGTTGATGTGGATGCAGTGTTTAATGCGGATACGGACACACGAGCGACGGTCGGAGGCACTGACAGCAGCGCTAGGAGCGATGACGGGTGTGGATCATGCAACTTTGGAGCATGCAGGGCTTATGCATTTTCTAGAGGTGCCAGTGCTGAGGGCACATCGAGCGATGCTGATAGCCCTGATAGAGAGATGGAGTTCAGAGATGTCGACGTTTCGGCTACCGACGAGAGAGGTTACGGTGACATTGGAGGATGTATGGCGCATCCTCAAGCTACCGATATCAGGGATTTTATTGAGTGATGTGGTGTCGAGGGGGGCCGAGTTGAGGCAGACTATGGGAGTGTTGTTTGGGGATGTCGCCCTGCCATTGCGTGGTCAGCAGTTGGATGTAGATGGATGTCTGACAGTGGGAGTACCAGCGTTGCCTTTATTTTTAGCGGGGTTGATCAGTGGGATATTGCTGCCAGATCGTAGCAGACAGTATTGCAGTTTACGGTTTATGGAGCTGATTCGACACATTGTGGAGTGGCGAGAGGGACAGATTGCATGGGGTGCATGTGTATTAGCCCAGTTGTACAAAGATATGCATATGATTTGTTATCGGGAGGCAGTGAGTTTGACACATATGACACTGCTACAGCTGTGGGCATGGGAGCACATTATGGTGACTAGACTGATTGTTGTGCGGGAGGGAGAGGTGGATGATTCAAAGCCCCTGGCATGGAGATATGGAGAGGGAAGGGGCTGACTTATTTGTCATAGGTGGGTGGGAGATGTGGAGGTATGGAGGAGGAGGATAGATGATTTGGTGGAGGGAGACATAGTTTGGCGACCATATATGCGACGACGCTTTAGGGGATGGAGAGAGGAGACTGCGAGACATAGTGGGTATTTTATGGTGTAGTGTGTCTTGATTGGGATGCTTCCACGGATAGTGGAGATGCACCGGCCAGATAGGGTGCAGAGACAGTTTGGGCAGAGGCAGGATATTCCGGGTCCGCCAGTGATGTTTCGACGGCTCACCAGAGAGCGACCATGGGGGCGTGCGATTAGCCCCACAGCGGCCAAAGCATCATGGGCAGCGACAGTGCAGGTACCCTACCCTGGGAGATATGAGGGAGTAGCAGATGCAGGAGTGACAGATCGATATGACCGGTGGTTTCGCCACCACCTATGGGATAGGATTACACCTTTGGTGCCGATTGTAGGAGCTGTCGGATTTGGATCAGAGGATGAGCGGCGTGGGGTGAGAGAGGGAGGACATCCCGAGCTGGAGATGGAGGGAGAGAGGATGGAGGCAGTGGGGTGGGCAGGTAGGAGGAGGAGGAGGAGGGGGACCAGGGGGTAGCGGAGGAGGATGAGAGAGGCGAGATGACAGGAGAGGAGGAGAGATCGGGAGCCGGATGTGGGAGGATAGGAGGAGAGGAGGGATCCAGAGCCAGATGTGGGAGGACAGGAGGGGTCAGAGGTAGAGATGATACACGCAGTGGAGGGTAAAGGGGGCCAGCAGACTGGTATAGGGGGCAGAGTATGCCAGAGGAGAGTCTTGGGACGGGCGGAGCAGGGAGAGGGGAGACAGCCAAATGGAGGTCAGGAGGGGATGGAGGCCAGGGGGCAGCCAGAGTTGATAGCGGGCAGGAGGCGACTAATGAGGGTACAGAGCGTGACAGATCATGAGGGTGCCCGAAAGGATACTGAGACCATGAGTCAGCCAGAGAGGGTGAGGAGTGGAGGACAGCAGAAGGGACGGCAGGAGCCTCCTGTTGTAGAGATAGGAGAGAGTGAGGATGAGGAGCAGCTGGAGATGGGAGAGCCGTAGAGATTGATGAGAGTGGGGAGGCATGGTCAGCCGCGGAGAGTGCGAGTCTGTCCTTCCATGGAGGATTTGGGGGGTGAGCAGGAGGAGGACACTGGGGAGAGTGATGAGGCTATGGAGATAGATAGCGAGGTGCCGGATCTAGAGATTTGGGATGTAGAACCATTAGCAGTGGTTCCTGTCAGTTCCTTAGGGGTTGCGATTGGTTAGAGTATAGATCAGAGGCTGAAGGTGGCAGAGGCAGAGGTGATCAGACTCAGAGCCGAGCTATCGAGAGTGCCAGTAGCAGTTCGGGGGACTGAGAGAGCTTTGATGGAGTTGTTGTTGAGAGAGAGGGAGGTACTACGGGCTGACATGCAGGGGTTACGAGATGAGTTAGCTGCAGTTAGTTGGGACCGAGATAGACTAGAGGCGGAGACTATTATATTGCAGGCCAGAGGGGCAGCAGTGGGGATGACTGTATCGGCAGGTAGGGGTCAGCAGGTGGATGATCTCCGGCGGGAGCGAGATGAGTTACAGGACAGAGTGTTTTGCTTGGAGCAGACTGTGGGAGAGATGGGGGCGATGCAGGAGAGGGAGAGATAGGTGAGGGAGCAGGTTCGGATCATGCAGATGGAGAGAGATACAACACAGGCGCGAGTTCAGGTGTTGCAGGGTGAGCGAGATGCAGCACTGTCGAGAGTCCAGGAGTTGCAGGGGGAGAGGGATGGGGCAGTGATTCGGGCGGAGACGACACAGAGAGAGATGCTGTAGAGAGATAGATGCAGATACTGTAGGGGGAGCGGGATGTGGCAGTGGCACAGTGGCAGTTTATGCAGGGCAGTGATGTGATAGGGGGGATATGCATGGATTACAGAGGGAGAGGGATGCCGCAGTAGCCAGAGCGGTAGCTGCTGAGGAGATGAGAGATCGGATGCAGGCGGAGATGGCATAGTTACGCCTATCCCAGGAGGCTTGGGAGCAGGAGAGGAGGATGATTACGAGGGATTGGGACAGGTATCGACATGAGCAGAATTCCGCTCGGGTTCAAGTTGTAGAGAGAGAGGATAGTATGCGAGAGGCAGGTTTTTGGATGGCTGCGTATTATGATGCAGTTCCTGATCCGGCTCAGCAGAGATTTCGTTATACCAGGCAGACACCATAGATGCCAGCGCCATCGCAGTCATTGGGGACACAGACTCATGGTTACAGTGATTCACCAAGTGTGTTACCAGGCAGAGGAGCAGGACCTGAGTCTCCACAGAGATCAGATGTAGAGAGTTCATTTGGGAGGTGACAGGTTACTGAGTTTTTGACAGATGCATGATGGACTGTGTAGGATGTATTGACAGAGATCAGAGATGTGCTATATCTCTGGGTTTTGTATTTTGTCATATGAGGGATTTATGTATGATGGACATGGGACATATGTTATATTATTTTGATATGAGACAGTTCTTAGTGACACCATGTAGTATGTTTCTGTTTATGATGGATGATTATATGCATGTGTATATGGTATTTCTTGGTTTATATGGATGAATGCGTGATTTATGTTCATGTGTTGATTTATTTATGATACGAGATGAGATGTTCATGTGGATGAGTGGATATATGTATTTATGGATAATTTTACTTAGGCGTATGCACTGGTTTATTGAGATGTATATGTATTTATGGATAATTTTACTTATGCGTATGCACTGGTTTATTGATATATATATGTAGATGATTGAATTTATGCACTTATGTAATATGAATATTTGTATGGATGTGAATGGTGATGTTGTATGTGTACCTATGGGATCTAAGATGATGTATATATATAGATGCCTAATTGACTTAATTATCATGTATGTGTGTATGATGGATGTTGTATGAACATTTTATGTATGCAGGATGTGATGTATTATGCGTCTAACACTTTGTGATGCAGGTGGCGATGTACATATGGACCTATCATGTAGTGGTGCAGGGGACGATAGATGTATGGATAATACTCTTATAATGCTAGAAGAAGTAACACATGGACATAAGTGCCAATAAGAACTGACATGGTAATGGGAGATGGGTACGTGGTGATGGATGTGATTTGGCATCTGTCAAAAGGTATCAGTATCCTGAGAAGAATGAAGGAGAATGGGGGAAGGTATTTGCACAACCAAAACCATAGGGCGAGTATTAATGCAATGATTATGAAAATGCAATCCTAACTCAATTTTGCCATCTTTGGAGCACTGGTTTTTGCTATAGCATAAGACACGATTCACCAAGGTATGGAGGACCGAGGTAGATTAGTGTCCAATGCATGAGACAAACATATCAGACAAGAAGGCTATCCCGATACCCCAAAGTCGTGAGGACCTTGTTCGGGTCCGGTACTGGGATAACCACAAACACAAAAGGATGCCCCAACATAACACAAGATCGTGAGGATCTTGGTGGGTACTATGTGGGACAACCAAGAAGACATCATCAAACAAAAGATCAAGATATGCCCCTATGTGGACCAATCAAAACACGCCATAATATGATGGATCATGGCGGTCTTGACAAGTGATGATAGGGAGCTCAAGTGATAAACAAAAACCAAAAGCATCAAAAAGATCACAATCAATTTCAAATGTCCATTGCCATAGGATCCAAGGGATAGATGGAATCGATGAGGTCTGTTAGGAAGGATGTATCCTATTAAGACCTATAATGGATGCTAAATGAAAAGATCGGTATGATATAGGATATTTGAAAGTGATTAGGTTCATTGGTGCAAGTGGGTTTTGTTTGTTAAGAACCAGCTAGATAAAGGTATAACTTGATGACAACCAGAAGGGAGACAAGACACAACCTAAAGACCTAGGGGCTCGGGGGCCGATCAAAGATTAGCCTTGCCTACGTGAAAGCGTAGAGCCCTCGTAGTTCATAGAAAAAGACCATGGATAAAGCGGAAAGAGGACAATGGTGACCGATGATGGACACAAAACACGACCGATAAATGCCCCGGGGGAGGATCAAATGACCAACCTTGCCTACGTGAAAGCGCAGGGGCAACGTAGTTCGATAAAAAGACCATGGAAAAAAGCGAAAAGGGACTAGTGAAGATAAAGGGATGGAGGATCAAAACGAGGTTGATCCAAAAATGCCCCGGGGGCAGATCGAGTGATTAGCCCTGCCGGAGTGCGACAAAAGGATGGAAGTGGGACAAGAGGATGAGATTTGGATGGAGACCGACCCGATGGATGATCCTATATGACGACACAGACCAACCGAAAGACACAAACCCAAAGTGGGGAGTAAGGAAGCTCAGGATGAGGGATAGGTAAGGTGGGTCGTCCAACGCTCAATCAACAAATACCAAGCGGCCTAGGCTGATGTGGGTGGGGATGAAAGTGCGGATGAAAGCACAAAATAATTAGGATGCCAAGTAGATAATGATCAAGCCCTCTATGGATGACGCCTGTTACCAGGTTTTCACCATCCATACTTATCCAAGGCGCCACAAAGAGGTGGTTTTCACCATAGGACAGATTTATTTATCTTTACTATTTTTTGGATTTTTCTGTCACTTTTTTGATTTTTTTTTTTGATTTTTTTGGATTTTTTAATTTTAATTTTTTTTTGATAGGGTAGGCCAAGCGGACCTAAGCGTAGAACCTTTTCAGATGGAGAATATTGACAGGTTCGTCAAGGGGAGTTCCTTCCAGAGTAGTTAGCCTGTAGGCTCCAGATCCATATTTGGCAGCAATGATATATGGCCCTAGCCAGTTTGCCTCAAATTTGCCTTTCTTGTCGTAGTCTTGTTGAGTATGCTGATTTTCTTTGAGCACAAGTTCACCAACTTGGAATTGCCTAGGGCGGACCTTTTTACTGTAATGACGTTTGAGACGATTCTGGTATACTTGTAGGTGATCATAGGCCCGTATTCTGCGTTCATCGAGTAACTCTAGCTGTGCAAGTCGAGCAATGCGAGCATCTTCTTCACTGATGAGGTTCTTCAAAGAAATTCTCAATGAGGGGAGCTCAACTTCGATTAGCAAGACCGTTTCTACACCGTATACTAAAGAGTAAGGGGTGGCGCCTGTTGGGGTGCGGATGGAGGTGCGGTATGCCCAGAGGGCGAGATGAATGTGAAGGTGCCAATCTCGTCCAGTGTTATTGACCACCTTTTTGAGAATGTGGATGAGGGTTTTGTTGGTCGCTTCTGCCTGACCATTACCTTGGGGGTAATAAGGCGTAGACCAACGATGCTGAATGTGGAAGGTATCACAAAGGTGTTTCATGGCTTGATTTTTAAATGACTTTCCATTATCAGAAATGATGGTGGATGGGATACCATATCTACAGAGAATATGGTAGAGGATGAATTTAGAAACCTGAGTACCGGTGATTTGTGAGAGTGGCATTGCTTCCACCCATTTGGTGAAATACTCAGTTGTGGTTATGATGAATGTATGGCCGTCAGATGATGGTGGGTGAATCTTGCCAATCAAGTCGAAACCCCATTGAGAAAATGGCCAAGGTGCTAGGAGAGGCTGAAGATCTTGTGCTGGTGCGTGGATCAAATCAGCATGTTGTTGACATGGCAGACATTTCTTTACAAATTCACAAGCATCATGTTCCAGTGTAGGCCAGTAATAGCCAGCCCGTAGGATTCTTTTAGCCAGAGCCATACCATTTGAGTGGGCCCCACAAATACCACCATGTACTTCCGTTAGTACCGTCTGGGTCTCAGTCTCATTTAGACATCTTAGAAGGATTCCATCATACCCGCGACGATAAAGCGTATCACCAACAATGATGTATCAGGACGAACAATGGATAAAGGATTTACGTTGGTTACGTGTAAGTTCTGGGGGTATGGTATTATTACGGAGGTAAGTGTATATGTCTTGGTACCACGAGGAGGTGGGACCTACGATATCGCACACCATGTCTATGTCAGGAACATCATATGCAGGGATTAACAGTTGTTCGACAAGAAACTCACACTCTGTTCGATCCTTGGGCATGTCAATCAAAGAACCAATAGTGGCCATGGCATCTGCTGCTTTATTCTGCACCCAAGGGATTTGGTCAAACTGTATGGAGGTGAAATATTTTTTAAAATCATCCACCATGCATTTATAGGGTAGCAATTTGTCATCCTTTGTGAGGAATTCATCATTAACTTGTCTGATAACCAGCAAGGAGTCGCCAAAGACTTTCAAATGTGTTATGTGCCACTGTTTTGCAATTCTAAGGCCAGTGAGGAGAGCTTCATATTCTGCCATATTATTTGTACAAGGAAACGCTATCCTAAACGACTTTGGAATGTAGTCACCTTGAGGGGTGACCAATAGAATTCCTGCCCCTGATCCATTATGAGTATATGAGCCATCGAAATATAACGTCCAAGTTGGGGCTTCTGTCACTGTGTAGATTTCTTCATCCGGGAATTCAGTGTCTATTGGGTAAGCATCTACTAGTGGTGCTTCGGCCAATTGATCAGCAATAACCTATCCTTTGATTTCTGGCATGCCCGGTGGGACCCACACATGGGTCTTGCATTTTACGTCCTTTTTGGTTAAGAATTTTGTAGGAAAAGCTCACAGAAAGGCGACAACGCCCTCTACTTTACCGCAGAAAGGCGGTAGCGCCCTCGCAGAAAGGCAGTAGCGCTCTCGCAGAAAGGCGGTAGCGCCCTTGCAGAAAGGCGGTAGCGCCCTCGCAGAAAGGTGGTAGCACCCCCACAGAAAGGCGGTAGCGCCCCCACAGAAAGGCAGTAGCGCCCCTGCAGAAAGGCGGTAGCGCCCTCGCAGAAAGGCAGAAGCGCCCCTGCAGAAAGGCGTTAGCGCCCTCGCAGAAAGGCGGTAGCGCCCTCGCAGAAAGGCGGTAGTGCTCCTGTAGAAAGGCGGCAGCGCCCCCGTAGAAAGGCGGTAGCGCCCTTGCAGAAAGGCGGTAGCGCCCCAAAATAGCACAGTTTAGAAGGTAAAATAGGTGTTTTGGCTTCGTTTTTGCTCTAGTTTTTTGTTATTTTCATGTGATAACTCTCTAATGTTGTTCTGGCAAGAATATTGTTATTTTTCACTGATGTTTTGCAGCGTATTAGGGCATTATTGATCAAAGAGCGAAGAAGAAGACAACTAACATTTACTTGCAGGACCAACCATTTGATCAAATTTTCAAAAACTATCTTTGCTATTTTCGAACATAGTCTAATTAGGGGGATTAAACCTCATTGCTTGCTGTTGTTGTTTGTTCTTGTGTTACCCAAGGGGATATTAATTCATTTTCGCTTTCCCCTTGCACTTCGTGTGAGCCTGGAGAGTAGTTGGAAACAGTCAGTATCATCTTTTTAGTGGGACCTACTTGGGGATTTCATCACCCCAAGGGACGATTCCAACCACGCGTACCGACAGGGTATATAAAGGGGAGAACAAAAGTTGTACCCCAATCCAGCATTACTAATTTAGCCGCCAAGCTAGTGATACCTAGATAGGCGTGAAGGGAGTTGGTCAGAGCCTTCGATCTCGGGGTTCCCGACTCACGGCTTGTGCATGGTGGTGTTCGTAGTTGTGCCTCCGCATCTTGAGAGTATATCGAGGACTCCCTAGAAGCCTTGTGCATCCTAGATTAAGACTTTGCCTTGCCATACCCGTAATATTAATCATAGGATTGTGCTTGCTTGAGGTGTTTTCTTGTGAAAAATCTATCAAATTTTTGATACTTTGGACTTGTTTTATCATTTTATGTCCTTGCCATAGCCCTTGCCATCAAAACCAAACTTTACCCCTGCAGAAAGCGGCAACCCCCTGATTTGTCGAAATGCCCCTGATTTATTGCAAAAACTGTCTACGCCCCTGATTTTGCTGGAAATGCCCCTGATGACGCAGAAGCTGTCTGATTTTGCTAGAAACACTCTGCGCAGAAAGCTGTCTATGCCCCTAATTTTGCTATCAACGCCCTGATCTTTGCTCCAGAAGGGCGGATTTGCCCTCCTGAACACCCGAAATTGCTCCATTCGGACCCATTTAGCCTCTAAACCATTATTTAACCATTCCCAACCATTACCTCATCATCCCAAGCCTTCGTTTTGTCACTTTAAACCTTCAAAAACCCCCGTTTGACCATTTTAAACCTCCATCTCATTATTCCAAACTTTTGTTCAACCCTTCTGAATCCCCATACATTCTCCACAATTATCCTTAATCCCCCACTCATTCTAATTTCCCCCTAATCCACCAATAATTTCTTACCATTTGCATCTCCCAAACACTACCCATAACAAAACCGTCCTAACCTTGTATTACAAAGTGGTTACCTAAATTGACCATAGTGCTTGAACTTGATTATTAGTCTTTAACTTCGACCCCAATCAATTTGCTTCCATCTTGAGGTGAATTCGGTGGCGTAAGTTATCATCCTCGGCCCAATCAATCCATTCCTATCTCAAGGTGGATTCGGTGCCATAGTCATCCTTTTAATCAATTAAAGCTCTTGGTTGCTAAAGGTAACTTTCTTTGATTAAAATCAAGGTCTCCCTCTCATCTTTGATCATCCAATCCAATTCAATCCAACCCAATCCAATCCAATCAAATCCAAATCCTAATCTAATCAAATCCAATCCAATTGAAATCCAAATCCAATCCAATCCGAATCCAACCCAATCCAATCCAATCAAATCCTAATCCTAATCTAATCAAATCCAATCCAATTGAAATCCAAATCCAATCCAATCCCAATCCAACCCAATCCAATCCAATCAAATCCAAATCCTAATCTAATCAAATCCAATTGAAATCCAATCCAATCCAATTCAAATCTAATCCAATCCAATCAAATCCAAACCAATCCAACTCAAATCCAATCCAATCCAATCCAAATCTAATCCAACCAATAAAAATTCGATCCAATCCAATATATCCAAACAAAACCTGATCAAAATCCAAATCCCATCAAAATCAAAATCAATCCCATTGCATCATCCAATCATCCTAATCTGAGCTTTAATCCGATCCTAATATGAGCTTAACTTAAATCCTGATTTGAGCTTTAGTCCATCTCTGTCCAAAATATTTGATCCATTCTATTTATCCTTTCATCATTATGAATCCTCAGCCTCCATCAATAGTAGTCAAGGGAAACCCTAATTACGTGGATGACGATAACGAAAGTCTTGTCGATCAAGAAGAATATGACATAGATCCCCTTGACACTATCATATCTAGTAAGCTTTCTCCACCCACTTTCCAAAATCCAATTACTCCTATGAGCTATCCCGTTATGTCTTCATCCATGCCTAATCATGCTCCTTATGCCGCCTTTGACAATGGATATCCAGTATCTTCTTCATCCCCATATTTGTCATGCCCTTCATCTACATCATCCTCTTATACAACATCTACCTCCTCTTATCCTCATCTTCCATCACAATATTCCTATTACAATTCCCCATCCATGACCCCCTATCCTAATCCTCTTTCCCAATCTTCCCATACTAATCCTACATCCATCCTTTTACCTTAATCCTACATCCATATTCTAATCATAATCCACCATCCCAATACCCTTGTTATAATCCATCCCCACATCCTCTTGTCCCTTCCACCACCTTTATCCTCTTTTCCTAACCTACAATCCATGTCCCCTATCTTAATTCACCACTCCAAAATCATACCTTAACCCTCCATCCAATCCTAGTCCTCCATCCAATCCTAGTCCTCCATCTACTCCTAGTCCTCCATCAATCCATTCATCCATCTACTCCTAGTCCTCCATCCAATCCTAATCCCCCCACCATCTACTCATGGTCCCTACATTCCAATCCCATTTCCTCCATCTAACTACGGTCCCACCAATCCATAATCCCTCATCCATTTCTACCACCTAAGCCAAGAGCCAGCCATAATACAGGTCTCTCATTTCAGAGTTCTCCAAGGACTCATTACAAAGTCATCCCAACTCCATCGAGGCCATTGAACCCACTAAATCCATTTGCACCCTCAGCTCCCTGCTCCAAGAACCATGCAAGATCCATCCGAGAGGACACCCAGAGATTCCAATCCACTCCCTCTACTCCTAGATCCACCCAAATCCAATCCACTCCTCCCACTCCTAGTAGCACCAAAACCCCTTCCAATGAACCTCATGAATCTTCCATCCCTCCATATTCCCCACTTGAAGAGTCCCAACAAGACTCCATTACCATGCCTCCCGCACACGATGAGTCATGCCAAGAGTCTAATCCAAAGCATGCCAACATATCTCCTTCTCTAGATCAAGATCCTACCATCCCATCTAGTCCACCTCAAGATCACAGTCCCCCATCCATTCCATCCCATGATCCCCTTGTCATTCAATCTTCCACCACTCCATCTCCATCTCCATCGCATGATCCCACTACCACAAATCCAGATCCTACCATATCCCCTAATCCCTCTCCTGATATCACCTATCCACATGCTGCTATCCCACCATCTCCCTCGCATGATCCCCCATCATCACCTAAAAATGCTATCCCCACACCACTTGCATATCCCCTTGGTCCTCTTACATTCCTCCATGGTGGTCTCCTCGCAGAAGAAAAACAAAGCATATACACCAACCCTCCTCTTCCACCTAATAATGAACTCGCATCATTCTTCCAGAATAACAAAAATCCTATCCTAGATCAAATACTCAAGAAAATGAACTATCAAGGAAAAGGTTTAGGCCTTCATGAGCAAGGTATTATAGAGCCCATCCAAGCTAAAGAACATTTGTATCCACAAGGTCTTGGATGTACTACTCATGACTCACAATCTAAAAATGTTGGTACAACCTCTAAACGTCCTCAACGAGCCTTTTCCAAAAGAAATGTCGGCTCTTCCCATCGCCCCACCAAATCATATGTGGCCATCCCTCCTCCTCTATCGTATCACCTCAAAACCACCGTCCATATTCCTCCCTCATCCACTCCATCCATTTTGGGTCCTTACATCCCTCCATCTACCATCTCCAATCCTCCATCCACCATGCCCTTGTTTCCTCCAGGTCCTACGTCTATTTTGGGCCCCTATATCCCAAAATCACCTCCTCCATCTCGTCCTATCCATCCTTTCATCCATTCATCACCTATCCATCTCATCCATCATAAACAGCCCTCTCACATATCCTATAATCAGGATCAACAAAGGCACATATCTAAACATCCTCCATCTACACATAATCCTCATAATCCTACCTCCATCACTCCACATCCTCCATCTCCTCGTACCCATCCCATTGCTACTAAAAGCACTTTGGTTGTTAAAGAAAAAATGCATAAATCCAAACATCCACATGAATCTAAGGCTCCTCATGTCCCCTCCAAAAGACATGGTGAAGAAAAGAAAAATATACATCAAATCCATAGGCCACAAAGGCCCACCAAAGCAAAGATCAAAACCATGTGGATCCCAAAGAAAAAAGATGCAATGCCATCACATGAAAAATTAGTAAGAACATCCAAAGTCGCTAATCCAAAAACTCATCATACACCTCTTTCATCTCCTAAGTCTGTTTTGGGTCCTTATGTCCCGAAATTCACCATTCCATCTCCTCCATTATCCCCACATTCTCCATCCCTTAATCCTCTTATCTTTTCACATCCACCACCACATGTGCCAATGTTGGTCCTGAATGCATCTCCCCATCACATATCCACCCCATCATTCCATCCATACCCTTCCAGCATCCCATCCATTATCCCATGTATCTCCCCTCTCAAATCCCCCTAATTCATCCTCTTGCATAATCCATTTATCCTCATAAGGTTGTACCAACATCCAATAGTCGGTTCGAACATGGGCTCTTACTACCTTGTATAGAACTTGATGCTTGAATCCTTCATCCATATCCTTATCGTGTATCTTCTAAATTCCCTTATCCACACCCCTATCCTTATCCATTTTCATCCCCCTACTATCCAAAAAAATAAAAAATAAAAAATAAAAATAGTAAAGAGAAATAATTAGTCCAATGGTGAAAACTTGGCAAACAAGCGCCTTGGATAAGTACCATGATGAAAACCTGGCAAACCGGCGTCATGCGTAAATCCCATCTACACTTGGGGGCAACTTCATGATATGCATTCCCTCCATCCGCTATGCTTCCAGCTATGCACCTGTCTTCCTGTTATCCATCCTCTTCATAAATCCCCCCATCCCACCTATCTTCCGCATCCTACCATCATATC
>VDFB02080809.1:0-73802 GCA_007258455.2 Sequoia sempervirens | reverse complement strand
TGGGATAGCCTTCTTATCTGTTGTGTTTATTTCATGTATTAGACACTATTATGCCTTGGTTCCACATACCCTGACACTTGGTGTCTTATGCTATAGCAAAAATCAGTGCTCCGAAGATGGAAAATTCCATTAGGATTGCATTTCATTTTCCATTCTATCGTCTTGCATGTATCCCCATCCATTCATCCTTCATCCTTATCTCACATCTCTATCCAATCCCCATCCATTCCATTTGAATCATCTAATCATATCCTTGGTCTTGTTCTCAGTCTTGTTACCAACCTTGACCCATCATCATCATCATCCATTAGTATCCTTTCCTATCCCTTTGGTGTTGTTTTGGGATGTATCCTTCCCTCATCAACAACACTTTCATCATCATAATCGGGAGGTATTCTTCCCTATCCTTTAGTGATGTTTTGGGATGTATCATTCCCTCATCAATACCACTTTCGATTAGGATGTATCCTTCCTATCCTTGTGTTGTTTTAGGGATCCTTCATTCCCTCGGTAATAACCTCCATCCATCATCAACTGTTTGGCTTGTACTGGTAGGGCAACATCACCTTTTGAAATCCATTTGTGCTTCATCCATCTCCATATCCTTACTCTCTGCATCACCTTGCATCATCTTCCTCATCTCCCCTTGTCCACATCATCTATTTGAGAGCACCTGCGTGTTCTCTTCAACCCGCATGTCCTCTCGAGGGGGCATCCTCAATCCCTACTCTTCATCTTCACCCCCATTGTCTTCCTTCCTAGTCATCCCTTTGATGACTGGGGCATCTTTTCCAATCTAACCATCTCCTTCTAGGTTCTATATTTTAATATTCTTTGAAATGATGCTACTTCGTAACACCATCTCAAAGAGGGGCAAAATATAGACATCCAAATTTGGACACTTAATTTATCCAAATTTATCATTTTTCATCTAAACATCCTCTTATCCAGGTTAATTAAGTAATTACTGTTATTTAATTAATATCTTTAATTACGCTAAATCCTAAGGTATTTAATCAATAATTAAATACCTTACCCTCATAATCCTCTTTTCATCAAATAAATTAAATAAATATTACATTTATTTAATTCCTCACATGTCATTTTCATCTAATCCTAATCCATCTCCTAATTTCTTTATTAAGGATGTGCACATGACTAATCCTTGATTAGGATGTGTCACATCCTCCAACTTTTGCAAGTTGGCTTTTAATCCTAATTAGCCCCTAATTATCCTCTAATTACTGATTAATTAAGCCTAATCATTCTCCAAGGAATTTTTAATTCCTTTTTATTCTTCCTAGATTCCCCTCTTTTATATGTGAATTTTTAATTCACATTCCATCCTTCCAAGGCTTCTAGAACCTTGGACTTGTCACAATCTCCACATGTGACCAAGTCCCACCTTTTTGGAGCCCACCTTTTACCCTCTAGATCATCCTAGGAATGTGAAATTTTAATTCACATTTATCCCCCCAACCACCTTTCCTTTCCCATGTAGATTTTTGAGGAATTCTAAAATTCTTCAAATGTCCCTTTCACTCCCATTTGCGGACAAGAAATCCCTTTTTGTGGAAATCCTCTCACCCCCCAAGGTGCATGTCCTTTTTCCACCTCATGTACCTTCTTGACAACTCATTTCCATCTCATCCTCCCTTGGCCACTTCACCCTCCACATGTCAAGATGTGAGGGCTTGTGGGTCTCAACCCACCTTAGCCCTTCATCTTGGCCATGTTGGATGCATCTTGACCATTAAATTCTCTAGCGAATTCAAATTCTCCTATAAATACCCCCTCCTCAAGGGCATTTTCAACACTTAGCAATCTTGCAACTAAATGCTGTCAATTTGAATCCTCAATCCTCTACCATCATCTAGCCATCTTTTTAATCATTTGCACCTCTAATGTTGCATTTAGCCATTCAAGCAATCATCTAAGGAGCACACAAACCAATCAAAGTAAGGGCCAATCAAAGAGATATCAACAACGAGGGAGGTAAAATTGTTTGTGTTTCATTTTATTTACATTCCTTTTCGTTGTATCACTCTTTTGGCTAATCTTGAGGTGTCCTTGGTATTTTGTTATTCACATTTCCCAGTTAGTTTGCACATTTAGAGTAGGATAAATTTCAAGGTATACATTTCTGGCACGCCCAGTGGGACTTGGTCACATGTGGAGATTGTGACAAGTCCAAGGTTCTAGAAGCCTTGGAAGGGTAAAATGTGAATTAAAAATTCACATGGGAAGGAGAGAGACATGGGAAAAATAAATGAGAATTAAAAATTCTCATGGGAAGGAGAGTCAATGTCTAAAAAGGAAAAATGGAAGAATTGACCAAAAAGTGGTGCTAAATTTAGCTAATGACTTTGGTTAAGGTTGTGCAAACATTGGATTAGGCTAATTAATAGAAGATTAGAGGCAAGTGGCAAATGTAGGAGGATGTGACATTAATCTCTGATTAAGAGGATGCACATCATAACCCTGAATTAATTAAATTAATCCAGATTAGGGTGAGGTTATGGAGGATGTGACAAAGAGAGAAATTGAAGAATTTTAAATTAATTTTTAAATCAAAGAGAGGAAGAATGACTAAATTAAATAAATTAGTGTATTTATTTAATTTAGAGAGGAATAGGGTAAAAGACAAAGTATTAATACTTTACCGATATGAGATGAAAGGTGTAATATTAATTTAATAAATTAATATTAATACGATAGGTGGAAAGGCAGTAAATTTAATCATATGGAAGTGATTAAATTTGGATGTCTACAAGGACATTGCAGTTTTATGGTTAATAGTTATAGTCTTAAGTATCAAGTACCCGTAGTAAAAGGTAATTACTTGTATTATTTTCTCCTACTTTGTGAATTAGCAATTTATTTTTATTCCAAGATTTTATCGTATTTGCATATGTTTATTTGCCTATACTCCATTAATGTACAGGATGTTCAAAATTTGTGAATGCATATACCTTGCAAGCACTATCTAAAGTTTTACGACTCCTTGGTTGATGATTTAATGTAGCCCTCTTGTGAATGATGAAATATTAGTTAGGGATCCTCAGGTCCTCTAAGTTGTGTGCATACCCAGTGGCACCAAGTTAATTATGCATTAGAGTTGGCTCCACAACCATCTCTAGAAAAATGGATAGGTTGAGTCTAGCAACAAAAGCCTCATTAACATCATCATAAAAACACTGGATATGAACATGAAAATATATGTGAGAAATTAAAGTATCCCCTATGGGCTAACATAGTGACCTACAAGACAACTATTGGGAAAAGACCTTTTGAACTAATCTATGGGTTGGATGTTAATGTATCAATCATCTTGAAACTTATACCTATATACTAGCTACTACAAGATGTTGAAGGAGGATAAAATAATGAAACCTCTAAAAGGATACTAGAGTTAACAGAGTTGGATGAAAATAAGAGGATTACACATGAGAAAATCTTGTTGTGCACCAGTCCTCAATAAAATAAATATTTGAAAAGAAAGCAATGCAAAGAGACTGACAAGCTAGAGAGATGGTCCTCATATGAAATACTATATTCTAGGGGAATCCCCATTACAAATGTGTAGTTTACTATAGTAAATAAATGACTCATAAATGCCTCATAAACAAATTGGTGGTGATTTAACATGTATTTGACCAATAAATCATAACATATAAGTGATTTGGGCCCTTACCAATTTCCTTATATTTGTCAAAATTGATTTGGCCGATATGGGTTGTTCACTAATTGGAAAAAGATTTGTAGCTAAAAAAATTATTGAGTAGTATGCTTAGTTGAGCTGACTTGGAATACAATTTCTACAATGAAGGTAGTTCCAATGGCTTGTTGTCTATTTAATAAATATCCCACATTATATATCTTCCTGATAATACCCCTATGGAGGCATGGATGGTAAAAATTATTATTACAACATCTTCAAGTTTTTGGTTATGAGGCATATGTACATGTGCTTGGAGAGAAGTTTTCAAAGTTGGAGAACAAGGTAGTGAAATATATTCTCATTGGCTATGGTGTTGATGTGAAAGGTTATAAGCTTTGGGATCCTACAGATAAAAAATGTATATAGTGGAAATGTTATCTTTAGAGAGATTAAGCCTTCTTCCATGGCATTACAACTAGAAGAGGATGAAAAGAAAGATGTGGTTCAAGTAAGCTAAAATACTAAGAAGGATGAATCAAAATATCTTGAAGGAATTGAAGAGGAGGAGAGCTTAGATAATTTAAATAGTTTTGAAGAGGCGGTAGAACTTCCACCTTAATTCTTAAGGAGGTCCACTCAACAAAGATAACAACTATGCAAGTATAATCCCTTTGATTGCATTTTTTTCTTCTTTGGTTAGTAATACCAAAAAGCCTAGAAATGTGAAGGAGGTGATGAAGATGGGTGATTGTGAGTCCTAAATAGTAGCTATGGATGAGGATATGTTTGCTTTGAAGAAGAATTACACATTGAGCTAGCTAGTAAGAAAAAAGTGTTGGTAGATGTAAATGGGTATTAAAAAAGAAGATTAGTTCATATGTTAGTACTAAAATTACAAGGCAGATTGATTATAAAAGGATATTTCTATGTTGAGGGGATAGAATTTGGTGATATTTTCCCATAGTTTCCAAGGTAACATCTACTGAATTCCTAATATTTGGTGCAACAATTTTTTGATGTAGAAATAAAATAGATGGATGTGAAGACAATGTTTCTATACAATGACTTGGAGGAAGAGATCTACATGCTACAACCTAAGTACTAAACATATAATTGTAGATTATATTTTTTGTATAGTCTTAGATTAACCCCTAGGATGTGCAACCACAAATTTAATTCATTTGTATTGGGCTTGGGATTTTTGACATCCAAATTAGATCATTGTGTTTATCATAAATGTATGACAATTGATTTCTTGTTATCATATTACACATAGATGATATGCTATTTTTTGGTTGTACTAATGATGTATTGGCTTTCAACATAGTTTGAGATGAAGGACTTGGGGGCTACTAAGTGTATCTTGGGCATGGAGACCAAAAGAAATATAAAAAACACAAATATTTGGTTTGGTTAGAGTGAATATTTGAACTCTTTGTTGGAGACATCAAATATGCCAATTTATAGACTATTAAAGGTTCCTATTTTAGTGAGGACTAAGTTATTTATATAGCACTATCCATCTACACGTATTGAGGTGGAGGACATGACTCAAGTGCCTTCTTATAGTACTATTGGGAGTTTGATATATGCAATGGTCTATATAGGACTAGACAATGCCCAAGTAGTGTTAGTCCTTAGACAATTCATGGCTAATCTTGGATGAGATTAACTTAGGATACAATTAATAGGGTCTTTAGATATTAGCAAGGTGCCTCCTAGTGCTATATTTTATTATGTTGATTCTATATTGGACCAAAAATTAGTAAATATTCATGGATTCATGGATTCATATTGGACATGAGATGTTGACAACAAAAGATCCATAAGTGGATATGTGTTTAGTTTATTTGGTGGTGCTATTATTTAGATGAGTAAGTGACATGATATGGCCACTTTTTTGCTACTAAGGCTGAGTAAATTATAGCTACTCATTCTATAATGTCATACAGGGTAATAGATTGTGTTCAAAAATATGAAGGCAAGTTAAGGAACTATTAGAGTCCTTTGTGATAGCCAAAGTGTCATGTGTCTAGTACAAAATGCGACCTTTCATGCAAGGACAAAACACATAGATGTTTAGTATCATTTTTTGACATGATAGAGGATGGTAGGGTAATTTTGGAGAAATTTGACACTATCTAGAATGTTGCAAATGTATTGATGAAGTTAGTCAACATAGAGAAGTTTAGATGATGCAATAATTCTATGGGCCTATTTACCCCTAGTAGATAGTTGATATCATCAATATCCTCTTATGTCTTGCAAGGTGTTTAAAAAGTGGGATAATGTTAAGAAATCAATCTTGCATCCTAATGTTAAAAATAAAAATAAATATAAATTTTGAGCTATACATCACAAAATATAGCTTTTAGGCTTTGAAGGTTGATTTTGGCTCCCACAAAAATGTCAAAACAAGCCTTAATTCAAACACAATACCTATGAAAACTTAGATCTCTTTGAGATCTTCAATTTAAAAAATAAGCTCAATCAACTTTCAATATCAAAACTTATGGGCTTAAGAAGTTATGCCTCTCACATAAAAAAATATAAGACTATCTATGACATATAAGAGAGCTATAAGAGGGAGTTGCACTTCTAGACCAACTTATGATGCATGTTATGAGACATCATGAAACACCTTTGAATGGAGATAATGGATCCAAGATTGAATGCCCAAGTTATTGAGTGGATTATGACAAGTTTATGATAGGTTTTACAAAACATGTTTTTTTAGATTATGGACTCATCTTGGGATTTAGACAAAATATTTTAGGTGATTTTAGCTCATGGTTTCCTAATTACTATTTGTGATGATTTTATATATTATTTCTCCTATTTATTAGGTGTTCAATATAGAGGTTTCGTAGTGAATTTTGTAGGTTTTGTTACGTTACTAGAATTGTGTCCAAAAAGAGTTGGTGATACTTTTGTAAAGTCATAGGATTTGCAATTATATTGTAACAATTGATTATTGAATATTTTATTAAATACTTTGGAGTGTACATTTTTCTCTCAAAATGAGTGTAAATCACAATGTTATGGCATATTACTTTCATGTTTATTTTTTGTTACTGTAAGATCAATTTAATTTTTGCACATACCTCTTCTTTTAGAATAGTGTAGGGAGTGTATTCCACACATTTGCTTCCTTTCATCCAACTCATAAAAAAATAATTGTATTTTCTTCATAAAAGGGAAAACAAAAAAAGAAGATTTCATTTATTTATATTAATCAGAACTTGCATTGATTGATTGGTTTTGATTACTTGGTTGATTTATTAAGTTAAAGAGTAACCTTTTAACTTAGTTAATTAACTATCTTATTTTTATTAATTAGTTAATTAACTATCTTATTTTTATTAATTGATTTAATTAACTAATTTAGATCATTAAAAAGATAAAAGGACAAAAAATACATTTAGATTTATTCTATTAAATTTGAAAAACCAAAAACATTGAAAGCAGACCAAATAAGTAAATATTTACTTATAAATGCAATCAAAATGAAGCAAGTTATCAAAAATTTGCAAACGTTCAACATACAACATTGAATTCAAATCATCCAATCAATAAGAACATTCAAATGTGTACTTTTTATTGCATATAGTGTGCAAGAACACATCTAAACTTAAGAGTATAGAAATGTGACCATAATTTTTTCTAAATCCAATGTAAACATTTATGTACTTAATTGGTATAGAGGTATCACTTTACATAGTGCAATCACATAATCTTCTTCATTTAACACTCATTCTTTAATCATTAAGCTAAATACCCCTATCTTGTTATTAATATCTCATAGAATAACTTGCCCATTTTAACATTTCTTTTTCATATTTAATTAATCTAAATTGATTGTATTTATGTGTATAAATTTTATTAAATTAATCTTTTAACTTTTAAGAAAAATAATAATTTTGGGTACAATATACAAATACTTTTCATATATTTTATTTTTATAATTTCCTATCAAAATTTAATAAAATGATAATGTTCATTTAAACTAATAAGAATTATATATGAAGAAAGATGTAAAAATTCAAATATAAAAAATTAGAAATAAAATTTAGTATTGTTTTTAACATAAAGATAAAAAATATATGAAAATAAAATAAATTTACTTAATAAATCCCCAAAAAAATTCTCCAGACCCTGCAAGAAATTCAAATTTATTTCTTGACTCAATGAGTCGCGTTCATTGGGGCGGGGGGCCTAGCTCAATTGGCTAAAGCATCCTATTGTAGGCAAGAGGTCACAAGGTCTAGTCTCCCCCAAACCCGTGGTATTGGATACTTGAACCGATTCCTGAAGTCTAAAAAAGAAAGAAGATGAAAAGGATATGAAATGACTTTTCCTGCAAATGTCTGATAATTTGGAGCGGAAGTTGTGGGATGGTTGGGGGACATCCCCCATGTCCCTGCGTCCCTGTCCTGCAAACGTCTCTGTCTCATAAACAGAGGGATTTGGGAGGGGAGATGCAACCCTGTAGAACACTGTTCAGAAAAACAGTAGCTATAATTTGTAGCACAAATTTTTGACAGTCTGCTTGATCATACTAATAGTTAGGAATCCAAATTGTCTTTATCCAAATTGTCTTTTGTTCTTGGTTGGAGTTGCTATCAGCCTACTCAATTCAGATGGTAGGATGATTAGGACATTCTGAAAATTAGAATCTCATTTTCAAAGTGATTCAGAAATCTATTTTTGATGTCATTTACTACAAGTCTTAAACAAGAAGAAATCATAGTTTCCCAATATCTTATCAATGAATTCAGTCCTCCAATTATAACAGAGTGACTTGTTCTCTCTCTGTTTTACTTCGACTTGATTGTTTTTTTTCAATTCATCACATATGGGTCCCTCTTCCTTATATTTCATGGGGTGCAAATTGTAGATTACAGTGGTAACAGTTACCTGTCCTAACTAACATCACATCTCAAATGGGAAAAAGGCCCCACCTATCCATTTTAGAAAGTGGGCATTGTCCTAATTGTATTAAGAAGGTTAACAATGATGTCAAAGAGAAAAAATGGTCTCATCAATCCATTTTAGAAAATGGGTACTGTCTTAACTATATTAAAAAGGTTAACAAGGATCTTATTTTAGAAAAGTCAAGAGGCATAGACAAAACAAGATTATAATAAAGAATCTTTATTAACAGTAAGATAAGCAATAAAGAAACAATTAATAGAATAAAAACAAAACAAAAGACAGTAAAGCTTGACTTCCAAAAAAAATCTAAATCTTTACTAACATCTGAGTGGACATTGTTTATAATTAGATTTACAAATAAAATAATCAGAATTCAATTAAAACCAGAGTTTCTAAGTTCCTTTTTCCCCATTCTCACTGATATAATAAAACAATAATAATAATTAATGACATCAAGGTTTCTTAACCCATGGTATTAGAATAATTTCTTTCTAATAATGGTCCACATTGTTTTGGTCCTAAACTTTGATGCTTTTCAATTCAAGTATATTCGACAACTTTCTAGCTGTCTGTCTTCTAATAGTTATCTCATTTTTCAATTAAATGAAATCTCAATCTCAGAAAAAATTCCAATCTGCATTAAGATCAGAGTAGTAGATATTTAGTAGTCTAATAATATTTCTGGTGTAAAGTATGTTTCCTCTTTACCAATGAATTTCACTTGTTGGCTGTTGACTTTAAATTGTGGGTCGATTGGGGCGGTGGGCCTAGCTTGGTTGGCTAAAGCATCCTGTTGAGTCACGAGGTCTAGTCTCCCTACTGTCCCCGTGGTATTGGAGGGTGTGTCGCACTAGCATCACCAGTCAAGTGAAAAAAATTTACCAGGCGCACTGCAGTTTATAGGGGGACGGATACCCGACCTATTCCTGCAGTCTTAAAAAAAAAATTATGAATGTATTTGTGACTGCAAGTATATATGAGTGGTTTTGAAGTTTAAAAGAATTCACAAAATAATTCACTCTTACCTGATTTTAGTGTCTTTCTTGTGTCCACTTGACAGAATGGATGGATTGCGCAGCCTTGGAATTCTTGTAAGTATTTTATGTGGGATAACTTATTCATATTATGTTGTATCAAGGCTTCCCATGGAGCTCCTTCGCCTTGTGGCAGTGACACCTGTGATAATACTGTACATAGTTTTGCCATGGCAATAACCCAGTATACAAATGAGAGGATATATGCCATTCATGTTTACATGGATAAGCTCTTTCAAGCTGTTAATTCTTTGTTTTGATGTGGGTCCTCTGGCAACACCATGGCCAAGCTCCAATCTCCTTCATTTCATGTTAGTGGTTGCTTTTCCCATCGAGGTGACTCAATCAAAGTATAAAAATTACTATAAAGTGTCTTCCAAATCGAAGACATGGACCAAATTGACTATAGAAATATATGTTTACTTAGGAATTGTATACTGTTAATTCATTCAGAAATAGAATTTTCTATAGCCTAATAAGTGTACCGTATGCATTCACCATATATTTGAGCCTTGACATCTTTCTGACAACCCTGGCAGCCATTATGGATACTTGTCTGGGTACAAAATTAGAACCTCACTTCAACAACCCTCAACTTGTATCTTCCCTTGAAGATTACTGGGGTAAGAGATGGAACCTAACTGCAACAAAAACTCTTCGCCCATTATGATCCTGTCTTGTCTTTATGTTGGAAGATCCACAATGGTAAAAGCAAAGACAATAAGCAAGCAGAGAAGAAGCCTTCCTTTTTGGCAAGAGCAGTTGCTCTGTTGAGAAATGCTTTTGTATTACATGATACAGGCTGGATTCCGCTGGGAAATCCTGAGTTTCTTTATCCTCCATGGTTTTTGTGTATCCATTGAAGTTGGCTTGAGGAGGAGCAGGTTCCCATACATGGCACCGCCAAAATTCATTTCCATCTCTATGACTCTTATCTTCATCTATATAACAGTAATCTGGCTTCTCTTTCCAGAATTTGTAAGATCTGGGGTAGATAGAAATGCCATTGTCGAAAATGAACAATTTGCAGGTATTTGTTTTCAGTTTTTGGGGTTTAAACAATATATTTTAGTTTTGATTTGGTTATGTGATTTATCTAAAATTATATTAATAGATGGGTTCTATTGAAAAAACTAGTGTACTTTCAGATAAATCAAACAAATCAAAACTTAGAATGTACTGTTTAAGCCTAACCTCATCTGAATGATGATTCAGAAATTATATGTTTATGCCATTAATCACCAAAATAGAATTTAGCAGTGAATATTTAAGATTTGTATGACTACTGAAACTATATATATAACTTTACCAACAGCAATTTTATATCAAAAGAATATAACAAACTTATAAATGAAAGAGTGGTGCTTTGGCTATGACCATGGATGTGCATTTCAAACATGATTGATGCATATTTTTAAGAGGAACAGTTCATACATTTTGATTGTTAGGTTGACTATTGGGCATTTTCTTAAAAGAGGAAAAATTAAATATTATTTTAATTAGTTTCTGCCAGACCTATGAGAAATCAATTCTGAAATTTGATCTCCATTTTTCCTCTGTACATTGTCAGGATTATTTTGAAGTACAACAATATTTTGAGGCACAATAGAACTATGCCTGACAAAACACTGACCAAAACATCCATTTCCTATTGTTTCCTTCCATTCCATACACGTTCTCTGGCTACTCAAATTCATTAGTCTAGCATCTACGTTGATTTAAATGATTTGAAACAATATTTCTGACAGGAAGTTTTAGACAATTCTTTTTACAGGTTCCATGTTATCCCTGCAAACAGAACCAAAAAAAAAAATTATAAAATAGGAAATATTTCATTCTCATCTTTATACCTTTACCATTTTCATCTTTATCTTGCTTTGTAGCTTTATTCTACTTCCCATAAAAGAAAAAGGAAATATTTCATTCTCATCTTCAGCGAACTATTTCTTTTTAAGTCCAGCACAAGAATAATTTTGCAGTATTGTATTCATTTATAGGCATGTTCCATACCAGAAATCTAATATTGTTTGTGGCTTCGTATGCTAATGCCAGCTGTGCCTCCCCTGCCTTGCCGTATATTATTTCTGTGATAATTTGTGTAATTAACTTAACTTGAGGAAAATATTTAATAAATGAATGTAAATTTTAAACTATTGAATAGAAACAAAATATTGACAGAGAACTGATCCGAACTCAACATTGAACACAATTGATAAAAAGTAGTTCGGATCCGAACTCAGCGTGCTCTGAAAAGTTCGAAATCTTATAAATCCAGTTTATAAGATTTTTTGAGTTTGCATTTGATATCTACAGAATTAGGGGAGAAGAACTAGCACTAATACATTAACCAAATTTTTAAATAGTATATCAGAATTTTATAAAAAATTTATCATGTGAGTGAAGAGCTTAAAAATACTGTTTGAGTTTTTGGGTTGAATGGCGACTCACATTCATAGAGGGCCTCAATAGCCATCTGTTATGTGTACCAATAAAACCTAAACCCATCCTCTAATTATCACATATGAATCTATGTAAATGGATTTGTACATGAACTTCCCTTGAGACTAAAAGAGGGGTATAAATTTATTCAATCCAAAAAGAGTAGTACAGAGCAAGGGAATTACACATCCCTATCAATCTCCATTAATTGGTCCAACTTTTGAGACAAATCCGGGGGTAATTGACCCCTGTCCACAATATTCAAATCATGCAAATAATTAGAAGCCCATTTAGCCAAACAATTGCAACCCCATTCCATTCACACAAAATGTGACAAAAAGAAACAAAATCTAAGGATGCACATAGATTAAGAATTTGTTTTATAAGAGCAGCCAATTGCCAACTAACATCCTCTAATTGCTGCCTCTTCAACAAATTCACCACCACCTGAGAGTCCGCTTCACAAATGATTTGTCTCCACCCGAGAGCACAACCATGTTCCATGGCACACAAAGTGGCAAGAGCCTCCATCACATTGTTAGTATACCAACCCTTATAAATAGAAAAGATAAACTCAATAGTCTCAGACCTAGTCTGCCCAACACCTCCAATACCAGCATGGCCAGGATTTCCACGAGAAGAACCATATGTGTTCATTTTCAACACGCCTTGAGGGGGAGGACTCTAGTGCCCCTCCCTATTTATCTTTCGAAGGGGATGACAACATCTATTTCTCTTGACCTGACCAACACTTCGAGCAGCCCCACTTTGAAGAGGAAGATGGAGATGAGTATAGAAGACAACCTCTCCAGGATCCAAACCCTCAGCCAAGTCACACTTAGCCGCAGTAGTTTCACCCACCGAATGAAGAATCCTCCACCAGAAATGTTGGACAACCAACTTCACATCTTGAAAAATCCTACGATTCCTCTCCAACCAAATATGCCAGATAATAAAAGTCGGTCCCAAAGCCCAAGTAATTTGAAGAAAAAAAGTCTTAACAAGGGTCTTCCCCCACCAAGCAAAGAACTCCGCCAAAGAAGAGACATGCCAGCAAGCTTGGTTCCATACATCCCACCAAAGGTGCCAAAGCCTCCTAGAAAAGGAGCATTGAAAGAAGAGATGAGAGACATTCTCTTCACTTTTACCGCACAAAACACACATCGAGGGACCCTGGAACCCTCTCTTGCACAAGTTATCCCAAGTAAGACACCAGTTAGCCACAAAAAAAAAAATTGCACTTGGGCCGCGAAAAATTTATTCCACATTTGCTTCCACCAAGGAACCTCAATGTCCCCAAACACCTGCTTAAGCAACTCACCATAACTTGCTAAAACACAATACTTCCCAAATAAATCACTATTACTCCAAGCTAGAACATCTTGTGCCGCCATGGAATTGCATTCCCGTGATGCCAAAATCCAAGCCAACTCTTGCCTATCCTCCTTTGACCCTCCTGGCGGCCAATCTGAGGAATGTTTCCACCTAAGGCTAGCAGCCGGTCCAATATTCCAAACAGACTTGTAATGCTCAACCATGTTCCAACCAGTAGCAATAAAATGATCACAAAGAGACTGGAGGTGAGGGTAAGCTGAAAGAATGGGAGGGTGACTATCCCAAGAATTTCACCAAAAAAGGGCTTGAGAACCCGAATGACATATCCAAAAAAGCCCCTTAACCAACTGAGCCCCTGATTTGAGGGTATTCCAAATCATAGATCCCTTGCCTTCTAAAGGGTAACGAGGAACATCAAAAGTGTTAACATCCTTAAGATACTTGTGGGTAAGAATACGAGCCAACCAAAGCTGATGCTGACTGGTACACCAACGCCAATATAACTTGGTTGCAAGAGATTTCCCATTCAAAATAGTAGAACACAATCCAAGACCCCCCATTTTTTGTGGCCTGCACACCATATCCCACTTAACAAGACTCCACTTGGTCGACTGCAAGTTACCGCTCCAAAGAAATTGTCATGAGAGTGCATCAAATTCCCTCAAAAAATACAAAGGAGTCATTTGAACAAAACCCCTATAAATAGGAAGAGTCTGGATAACAGACTTCAGAAGAGTCACTCTTGCAGCAGTAGATAGCCAATGATGAGTCCAATGATTGACTTTACTGTGCAAGTTATCAAGCAAATTGTGCCAAGAAGACCTGGGCTACCTACCAACATCAAGCGGTATTCCCAGATAGACAAAAGGAAGGGACCCAATCTGAAACCTCAAAATATCAACAATCCGCCATTGAACAACTTGAGGAGTATTAAAAAAGAAGATAGAAGACTTTTGCTCATTGATTTTCTAACCCGAAGCAACAAGGTAAATATCTAAAGCCTACCTAAAAGAAACAACCTCTTGAAGATGAGCCCTCCTCATAAGAGAAGTGTCATCCACAAACTGAAGATGAGAGAGTTGCGGAATCCCATTACCCCAACACTAGCCTTGAATTCTGCCCTAGGAAACCCATGACTTCAAAAATCTACCCAAACCCTCAACCATAATAATAAACAGATAAGGGGAGAGAGGGTCTCCTTGAGGAAGGCCCCTGGAAGCCGCAAAAAGCTCAGAAGGTTCCCCATTCATAAGAACAAAAAAAGAGGAAGAGGTAACACAACTCATAACCCAGCTGACCTAATCCAGACTAAAACTAAAGGCTAAGAGAATTCTCTGCAAAAAGCACCACTTAACTCTATCATATGCCTTGGCCATATCCAACTTGATAAACATAGACTTCTCCTTGGAAGTCGCCATAGAGTGGATAACCTTAGAGGCAACCACCACCCCGTCCAAGATTTGTCTACTAGTAACAAAACCTCCTTGCTCCTTCGAGATAATAGAAGGAAGATAAACTTTGAGCCTCTCAGCGATCAATTTCGTAATAATTTTATACACCACATTACAGAGGGAAATAAGTCGAAAGAATTCAAGTTGATCAGCCCCTTCCTTTTTAGGAATCAAAACTAAAAAAATAGAGTTTAAAGCATGAGGCATCTACTTACTACGAAGAGATTCCCGTACAACCTCCAACAAATCCAAATTTATAATATCCCAAAATTCCTGAAAAAACTCAACAAGAAAACCATCTGGTCTAGTGGCTTTACCTTTATTCATTCCAAAAATGACCTTCTCCAATTCCTACAAATAAATTGGGTAAATGAGGCAATCATTCATCTCCTCGAAAATCGGGGAAGGGACACAAGCAAGGATCAAATTCTCCTCATCTTCTATAGGGGGTGAGTTGTAAAAAAAAGAGTAGAATAAAAATGTGTAGCCTCCCAAGGCAAGGCCTGCAAAGAAGAAATACGGACCCCATCCACATTAACCAAAGAGGAAATACAACTTCTATTACGACGAGCCTACATCAAATGATGGAAGAAAGCAATATTCTTGTCCCCTTCCTGAAGCCAGTCAATCTGAGCCTTCTACTTCTAGAAAATCTCCTTCCGAAGCTCTCATTCCTCCATAACTCTTGCAGCCTGGGCTTCCACTTGACCTAGAGCATCCAAGAAACCAAAATCTCGAATTTGGCGAGTAATTCTATCAAGGCTAGCTTGGGCATTCATTTTCATAACCTGAAAAATTTCCAAAACTCGTCCTATTCCATCTCTTAAGGTGAAATTTAACATACTGAAGTTTCTTAACAAAAGTGTACATAGTTGTACCATAAGCAGGGCTACCATCATGCCACTATTGAGCCATAATATCATGCAAAGAAGACTCTCGAATCCACATAAGCTGAAACTTAGAAGGAGGATTCTTAGGAACAGTAAAATGGGAAGTTGTTAGTTTGATTGGCCAATGATCATAGCCCCTCCAATCAAGAATCTCAGAACCAGTAACCAATCTACCTCCCACCCAAAAATAGGAAACAAGAAATCTATCCAACCTTTTTGAGATCACTTCCTCTCCATTGTTTATGACATAAAGTGTATGTTAAATAATTTTATTAGAAGTTTAATATGTTGCATTAATCAAAATCTTGTCATGTTTTATATATTTTTCATGTCCACTCAATAAGTATATCTATGTCATTTCAAGCTTTATGTTTACCCTAAACCTAGTTTGCAAGATCATTTTTTCCATCTTCATTATTTTACAACCCAATTTTCATTCTCTCATAACTCTATGTAGAGGTGTCTCATTCAACTCCTTTACTATGTCCTCCATGCAGAGGCAATTTCTTTATCACTTCCAATGTCTTTGATTGCCACTCAAAATTGCAAATGTGGTATATTTTTCTTGGCTCTTGTGCACCAATATACTATAGTTTAGGTAATTATGTCACTTAGAATCAACCCAAACATAATGTGAATGAGTTAGATTCCAAGTGACACATTTAACTGCACCCTAGTTAAGAGGTACTCACCTAGTCATGGTGTTGCTCTCATGGCAACTGATAGGTTATTTTTTTCTCATGGAAGCATAATGTTGTGAGTGGCAATCGTATTTGTTGTAGTTTGTTTATGTGTGGCATCGATAGTTGGTTGTGTTTTTGTGATTAAATAAATGGAGTCTAGTAGTTAATTCTTGTAGCAAGTTCAATTTGGTATTTCCAATTTCTCTTATGATTTAAATATTTTGTTTAGAATCC
The DNA here is from genome assembly GCA_007258455.2 of Sequoia sempervirens. Classification (NCBI taxonomy): domain Eukaryota; kingdom Viridiplantae; phylum Streptophyta; class Pinopsida; order Cupressales; family Cupressaceae; genus Sequoia; species Sequoia sempervirens. The sequence goes on along the minus strand of VDFB02080809.1, from coordinate 57,140 downwards.
TCATGAAAATGGTGCATGACTTGACCTTGAATTTCAAAGATTCTTTTGATATGGGCCTTTTTTTTGTGTTTTTCTTGATTTGTTACAAAATTTGTGTTTACTCTTGAATTGTTTCTTTAGTGGGTTTTTATCGAGTTAGCAAGATTTCCTTGATCTTGTCTAAGATGGTTTTAATTCAATATTCCCCCACTCTAGGGAACATTGAACTTGTTAATGTTGAATGAGGAAGAGGGATAAGCATGTTTTGATGTTGAGTTACTTGTGTTGGGTTCAAAGGCTTTCTTTATCTTTTCTTGGTATTTTCAAGTTTAAAGAGATTTCTAAATGCAAGTAATCTAAATGAATGCATATAATAAACTAATTTTTTTGTGTGTTTTTTCCTTAAATTTAATGATTATGTACTTACTATTTTCTTGAAATGAACTTTATGGATTTAAATGTATATGATTTTTTCCAAGTTGTAATATTCTACGTTTTGTGTTTGAATTTTATAGCATAATTTAATCTGATGAAAATAAATATATTTAATCTAAGATCTTGCAAAAATAGGAAAATGTAATATAAGATCTAATCTAGTAGAGTGGGAAATTCTAAACTAACCAAGAAGAAATAACAAATTTACTTCCTTAAGGGAAAGAGAATTTTCTAATTTCTAAATCTACAATAAATCTTTAAAATTAAAGAACCTATGAAAAAGATGCTTGAAATCTTGATGTAAACTTGTTTCCTCAAAATCTAGCTTTATTTTAATCCTTCTTTGTAGAAGTTGAATACTCCACTTGATGATGATAATAAAGAATAGACATACTCTGAAATCGGGGGCTCAGTTGGTTAAGAAGGGGCCTTTTTGGATCTGTCATATGGTTTCTCAGGCTCTTTTTTGGTGGGATTCTTTGGATGGTTATCCTCCTATTCTTTCTGCTTACCCTCACCTCCAACGTCTTTGTGATCATTTTACTACTACAGGTTGGAATACAGTTGAGTATTATAAGACTATTCAAAATATTGGACTAGTTGCTAGTCTTAGATGGAAGCACTCATCGGATTGGCCACCAAGAGGGTTGGAGGAGGATACACAAGAGCTGGCTTATATTCTTGCATCATGTGAATGTAATTCCATGGAGGGACGAGATTTTTTGGCTTGGAGTAACAGTGATTTATCTAGAAAGTACTCTATTTCAGCGGGTTATGGAGAGTTGGTTAGGAAAATGTTTGGGGACACTGAGGTTCCTTGGTGGAAGCATGTGTGGAAAAAAAATTTCTTGGCCCAAGTGCAATTTTTTTATGTGGTTGGTGGTCCAAAATCGCTGTCTTACTTGGGATAACTTGTGCAAGCGAGGGTTCTATGGTCCCTCAATGTGTGTTTTGTGTTGTAATAGTGAGGAGAGTGTCTCTCATCTCTTCTTCCAATGTTCCTTCTCTTGGAGGCTTTGGCACCTATGGTGGAGTGTGTGGAAAAAGGCTTGCTGGAATGTTTCTTCCTTGGCGGAGTTCTTTTCCCGGTGGGGGAAGACCCTTGTTAAGACCTCTTTTCTTCAAGTTACTTGGGCTCTTGGACCAACCTTTATTATCTAGCATATTTGGCTGGAGAGGAATCATAGGATTTTTCAAAATGTCAAGTTGGTTGTCCAACATTTATGGTGGAAAATTCTTCATTCTTTGGGAGAAACTATTTCAGCTAAGTGTGACTTGGTGAAGGGTGTGGATCATGAGAAATAGATGTCGACATCCTCTTTGGAAGATAAATAGGGAGGGGTTTTAGTGTCCTCCTCCTTAGGGTGTGTTGACAATCAACACAAATGGTTCTTCTCAAGGAAATCCTGGTCATACTGGTATTGGGGGTGTTGGGCGGAATAGTTTTGGGACTGTTGAGTTAGCATACAAATAATGTGATGGAGGCTCTTTCCATTTTATGTGTTGTGGAGCATGGTTGCACTCTTGGGTGGAGACGAATCATTTGTGAATCTGATTCTTAGATGGTGGTGACTTTGTTGAAGAGGCAACAGTTAGAGGATGTCAGTTGGCATTTGGCTGTAATTATTAAACAGATTCTTAATCTGTGTGCTTCCTTGGATTCTGTTACTTTATGTCACATTCCTAGAGAATGGAGTGGGGTTGTGGATTGTTTGGCTAAATGGTCTTTTGATCATTTGCATAATTGGAATATTGTGGAAAGGGGTCAATTACCCCCAAATTTGTCTTAATAGTTGGACCACTTAGTGGAGATTGACAGAGGTGTGTAATGCCCTTGCTTTATATTGCTCTATTTTGGTTTGAATAAATTTTTACCCCTCTTTTAGTTTTAAAATCTTGGAAAAACAATATGCAAAAGGATCACAAATTCTTGTGGAAGCATCAAATGTGTATGAGGGCTACAATGCAAAAACTTGATCCTCTAGAGGAAATTCATAGTGAGAATAGGAGCTCTTAGCAAGGATGGTTAAAATTCAAGAAGATAAAAAAATATCTCCTAAAATTGATGAGGAAGGGGGTATTTATAGTTGGGGAAGCAACAACAATTATAGGGTTGATTAGTCCAAGAAAATTGAAGAGTTGACTAGGAGATCACAAAAGATTGATTGAGAGTTAATGGGAGAGGAGAATCAATCAAGGGGAGTAATGTTTTAGTCAGGACTAGAGAGAACTCCTAATTAGAAGAAAAATGGAATTAAACTATCTGGAATTGAAAGAAATCACATATGTCAAAAGATGACATGGTCACTCCTTTTGCTAGGGTAGGTCACTTGGGAAACCTTACAACTTAAGGGTAGGTTGTTCAGGTGACCCTCGAGTCTCTTAGGAAACCTTCAAATTAAGGATCTGTAAAAGGAATTAAAACATGTGCAAAGAGTTGGAACTCAGTTGGGGGTTAAAAAAGATGGTCAAGGGGCTAAATAAGTTAGGGGATGCATCATCAATATTGAAACTAATAAGAAAAAATGTAATTCAAACCTTTGTGGGTCATGCGATGGATCACCAAATCATTATTCGACCCATGTTGGCTCATGCAAATTTGAGCACTTAAATTAATGACTTGGACTTCAACTACAATTTTATATTTGAACCTATTTTTGTTCATTTTATTTTCACCTTCATTTGTTTATATTCCTTGAACTAACAAGTTAAGACCTTTGATCTCTTGTATGTATTTTTCTATCAAATTATCCTTCTCAACTAGATTTATAATCTCCCTATTTGATCTATATACCAATTTAGGCTTTTTTGCAAGAGGAACATAATGAAAAACTCAATTAGCTTGAAGATTGAAAGCCTAGCGAATTTAATTTCCATGCCCCATAAGGCAAAGGTGATGGAAAAATCTCCTACCAAATAATGCCTCTAGTTCCATTTTAAACATATATGGTCCTTTTGATAAGTCAATTTTGGATTTTATGGAGACCACAACTTCTCCTAACCCTAAATACCCTTTTTCTATGAGGGTATCAATTGGTTGATCAAAACTAGCCTGGATGGTCAAATTCTCTTCTATATATATATATTGGGGGGGAGGGGAGGCTTCTAGATTTGTGTTGGGTTTTGTAAACAATGATTTCCTTGCTTCCCAAAATGCCCTCCACTATTACTCAAAACACACATGAGAGGTTTAATTTCTATTGAAATGTTTCTCTTGAGGGTTTACTTATGTTGAGGGTTTTCAAGTTATATCACCATATTATATAGCTCTTCATATGCGCACACACACACACACACATCATTATATATTTAAGTCATATCAAATTCACAATCTTCATATTTATATGCTATTCTACATAGTTTACATATAGCATAAAAAAATTATTAAATTTACAAACTATTTTTATTTAGTAATGTGGAAAACTATAAGTTCTAGAGTTTAAATTTTTAAGTATTTACATAGATTTGTCTGGTTGCATATACTTGTATGCATATTTTTATACAAATATATAAAGATGTAAACATTATTTACAATGATTGTGTTGACATATTGTATTGTTACTTTCATTAAATTTTTAAGGATATTTCTTTATATAAATTTATCTAAATATATATAGTTCTCTACACAAATATAGAGTTGTACATACATGTATACAACTATGTATACTTGTATATATATATATATATATATATAGATACATACATACACACATATAAATGCATACATACATACATATATTTATATATATATATATATATATATATATATATATATATATATATATATATATATATATATATATATATATATATATATATATATATATATATATATATATATATATATATATATATATATATACATATACATATATATACATACATATATATACACACACACACATGCATACATGTGTGCGTGCATGTGTATATAGTTGTCTATGTGAATAAATGCCCACATATATGTGTTTATATAGTTTTCTATACATATTTCTAGCTCTATATGCATATATAGATGCATGTGCTTACACCTATAACTTACAAATCAAGCTACTTATTTGTATTTCTTAATGCAAGTGCATCATATGCACCATTAACATGGAAATATACTATGGGAGGGACATCTATTGTATCTTGGTGATAGTAGTCCTTGAGAGTCATTTTGAGACCTCCTTCCTTTCATTTTTCATCTTTTCTCTCTTTTAGAGGTGTTTTTTTCCTATGGGGTTTTCTCTTTTTCTCTATTTGTGAGAGGTCATTATGTACATGGGTACCTCATCAATCCTTGTATCTAGAATCCATCTTTGCATATTTTCTCATTCCCTTAAATTGCACTTAAAGGTGGTTGTTGGTGTGAAAGGAGTTTTCTACCTATCCTCTTTCCTTTTAGGACCTTTTCACACTAATTTAGTTAAGTTTACTTGGAGAATTTACTTTTTATGTATCAATTCATAATATTAAGACACATGTCATAATATTATGTTGTCCTATATTTCACCCCACCTATATATATATATAGGGGTTCTTCGTTGTACATGATGAATCATATGATCATAGTTAAATTTGTATTGTATCATTATTTAGAAATCAAGCATTATCATTGCTTATCTCTTGTTATGTGGAAGGACATTGGTGTTGTAGAGAATCCTAGGCTTCTATGAACACTTGTTTAGATAAATAAGTAGATCTTCTTGTTCTTTTTATGAACTTTTATTTAAATCTTGTTCTTCCTATCCAACTTATCCATGTTTATGTTTAGATAACTATTGTTCCCTTTTAACTTCAAAATGCATGTTATCATCCTTCATTTCCTTTGTTTGTTCAAATATATGAAAACCATTTACTTCCCTACAAAATATTTCTAAAGTAATTAATTTTTCATATTAAAGGACTCTAAATCTTCTAAACTTTAATATTTTCAACATAACCAATGAAAATACATTTTACTGTATTAAATATGTAGCATCGTAAATTGTCGCCCTTGACAATTTCACACTATGTTTTTCTCCCCCTCAATTATTGAGCCTAATTAAGCCCCTAATTTCCTAAATTATGCATTCTATAGCCTATTTTTACCATTTTTCAAGAAATTGCAAGCATTAAACAAATGCATTTATTTAATGTTTTTCCCCTGACACCTAAAATCTTGGAAAATAGGGTCAAGACTATGATGCCCTTGGGTGTATAAGTTCCCTTATTTTGTTGGGATCCAAATTTCAATATGTCGGCATTGACATTCTAACATTTGAAATTCAAGTTGCAAATGTCTACTATCGAGATTTAATTTTTGGGAAATTATGATAATAGCATATAAATACCTAGTTATCATATCATCTAAAATCTATCTAGAAAATCACTGGAGCAAGCATTATCAAGAGAACTATCAAGCAAGTCAAGAGCAACATTTCAAAGCTTTATTGCAACAATTCAAGATCCAAGCATCATGCCAAATTTTATGTGAGTTTATGTATGTTCATGTTATCATTGTTTATGAAGGCTAACCCTTGTTGTAGGTCTCCAAGCAATTCAAGAAAGAAAGATCTGAGACCTTGAAGTGATGTACATGACTTTTGTCCTTCAAGGAAGTCATTGAAGGGTGGTGAATTGCAACATTGTGTTCATTCATCATTCCTTCCTATCATTGACATTGCCATTGTGGAAGTGGAAACACTAACACAAGGTTTGACTAAGGAAAGCACCTAAATAGCACAACATTTTCCCTCTCTTTGAATGTGTAGCTTTCAAGTTTGGAGAGGACTGAAGGAAGTTTGACGATCATTTATTCATTATTGCATTCAAATCCCTAAACCTTTTCAACCAGGGAAACTCACTTATAGAATTATCCAACAGTGATTCAAAAAGTTTGCAAGTGGAAATGAGATCTTAGATTTGTCATTAGAGGACTACACAAATAGAGCAAGACACCCCTACAAGGACTGAGATGCTCTTGGGCGACTCTTTTCTCCTACAGTGATTGACACCAAACTTTCTAGACAGGTACACAACATTCTTCCCCTCCTAGATCTACCTGTAAATCTTTGTTTCTATATGTCAGTTGTCAAAATCTTGCATTTTTCATATTAGGACACACAGTCTAATTAGGATAATTAAAAAAAATCAATTCCAATCCATTTCCAAGGCTCTAAAGGATCAAATCCAGGTTTGATTGACTCACCTTCATGGTTGAAATTCATTCTAAACACCTTGTTGATTTGTATCCTAATGTACCTTTGAAAAAGGAGCAAAATTAATCTTAGGTTTAGACATTAAACTTAGGGTTCTCTTTTTCTATGTTACATTTTTCATATTAGGACACATAGCCTAGTTAGGCTAAACAAAACAAATCAATTCCAATCCATCCCAAGATTCAATAAGATGCAAATCCAGGTTTGATTGGTTCACCTTCATGTTTGAAAGTCAATCCAAACACCTTGTTGATCTTCATCTTAATGAAACAATAGAAAAAACACTCACACCTACATAACACAAAAAAATGAACCTTAGGTTTACACATTAGACCTAGGGTTCTCTTTTTCTTTGTTTCATTTTGGTGAACCTAACATTTTAACATCATAAAAACTTTTTGAATCTAAAGTAATTCAACCCTAGATCAAGGTTCTGCATTGAATTGTCTTGCATTGCTCATTTTAGGTTTCATTTTTGCATCATAAAAGACATAAAATTCAAAAAAAATGCATCTCATATTGCATCATAGGTTGTATTAGGGTTTATTTTAGTCATTTAGATCAAATATACATTCCAAGTCGCATTCACAATTGTTCTATTTTTTTTTGGTCGGTAAATATTAGTATTTTATTAATAATAGAGATAAGCTTCAGAAATTACAGTCCAAAATACAGGGCCATTCAACATGATATATCTAATGCTCAATCTAGTAAATCGGAGAGTGCTACCCTGACATCTCCAAAATACCCCATTTTACCCATGATTCATACAAAACTTTTCGAATTTAGCTGTATGTTCTGCTACTAGTGGCTCAGATGTTTTTTTACACAAGTCTCTTTCTTTTTGACAACAATTTGTTTCTGTTTGTTGAGTTTTGATTTGAAATTTTCAAAAGGGATTATTGCATATTAAAGAAAGGTGTCATTTTCTTGATTTGTTACAAATTTGGGAACAATTGTTACATTTTAGTGTTGGAAATTAATAGATTTGTAAGACAATTGTTTACATTTTATGAAACATTACATAATTTGGGAAAATTAGTTTTCATTTTTGTAAAAGATGACAACCCTAGGTTGTTTTTTTTAAGCCAAAGGCAGAAATCCTGTAGATTATATTAATAATAATATGTAATTACAATAATTAGAGCATAGTCTAAATGGATATAGACCACAAAATTTCCATTACTTCTACTACCGGTAAACCAACCCCTATACTGTTACTGATGAAGTTTCTATAATATCAGCCCATTTCAAAATTTCAAGTTTACAATATAAGACTTGAACTTTTTTAGAACTTAAGAGAGAAAGATCAAACTATACACCCCTCCACGGACCTTGAACCAAATTCTTCTCTTGGTCTTCCTACAGTGCTACATTCATGTCTAGAACTTGTCCCTGCACCCTTCGTGCTCTTTTCCCTGCTACTAGCTCCCTTGGATATGACCTTTGATGACATACATGTGACCTCATAAAACCCTAGGTTTTTACAACACATTGTAAACTTAAAATATCACAAAGAAACAATAGAATCAATTCCAAATCTAGGTTTGCAAGTTGTCACACAATTAGTTTTTGTCACTAGTGCCTTTGAAATTGAAAGTTTAGAAAAATACCTAATAGGAATTAGACACCCTAGGGCATCCTAGTCCTCCAAAACTTGCTTTAGATTTTAGGTGCAAAAACACACCTATTGTCAGTTTGTAAATTTGGAGTCTGATTTCCAAATCTATGTCTGTCATAGGTCTGTAAGTTTATTTTTAGTCCTAATTTTCTTTAACACGCATAAACGTAGATTGCAATTGAAATTTAATGATTAATCTTGGGAAAAGCATATTCATAGGAGCATGTTAGATCTCTTTCCACAAGTGCATTATATACCTATGAAGTCCTTTAGTTGTGATGACTTTAACATGTTAGATGATGCCCTTGGGGACTTCATCTCACCTAGATCATCCACTAAGGCTTCTAACGTTTCAACAATTGCAATCATTGACACTCATGATAATAATTGTAACTATTCTCATACTATCCATCCTAATTGTAAGAGTATCTTAACACAAGAAAATGAAATCATTGAAACATTTCTTAATATCACTTAGCCTAATCTTCATTCACCTCCCAACATCTTCCATACTTGTGAGAACACTTTGGTGCAAGAGGATGTCATCATGGACAATCATGACAATCATAGTTTTTCTTCTCTCGATACCTCACCTACTTGAAAAGAAGGCATCTTGGTGTTAGAAGATCCAATCATTGAGTGTCATGAGAATCGTCTTTGTTTCTCTCCCAGTACCTCTCCTTCTTGGGAAGATATTGTGGCATAGGAGGATGAAATTATTGACACATTTCTTTCAAAAGACACTAATATGGATGACATAGATGAAGATGTTAAAGTGACATTAAATCCCCCATCGATAGAAGGTTGTCAACAACTAGTTAACTCCATTGAGCTTATGAACGCACAATTGATAATTGGATCTCCCTTAATTAGTCGACCTCCCAAATCACCTCTCATTAGAGGACCTCCTAAACCCCCTTGCCACATCTTGAACTTTGCAAGACAACTCACTAGTAATAATGTGCCACAATAACTAAGTTATCAAGCAATTGCTCACACATATCATTCCTTAGTGTAGTGGTAAAGAAAATGATCTTATTGAGAAAATTAGTGGTACTCCAACAAAAATCTCCCTTTGGGACTTGATTCAAACATCACCTACATACCATAGGATTCTCCAAGAGGCTTTGTAGAAGACTAATGTCTCACCTTTTGTTAGACCAAATGATGTAGCCACCTTATTTTATTGTATGCAAGTGACAAAGTTGGATATTACATTCCCTTAATTAATTACCCTCGCTTGCGATCCAAAATAAACATGAATCCTTAATGATAAAGGTGATCATTAATGAAACTAGAGTTAGATGTACTCTCATAGACAATGGAGTGGGTCTTAATGTTTGTAGCATTGATATCTTATCTAAAATTGGTGTGGACAGTAATCTTATAAAACCCAATGATGTTAATATTTGTGGCTTTGACAATGTTAATAAGCAATCATTAGGAATGACCAGTCACACTACCCATTGAGGTTGGACCCGTGGTTTTTCCTACCCCTATCCATATCATGGTATGCCTCTTTCATACAACCTTCTTTTAGGTAGATCGTGGATTCATACCATGAAGGGAGTCCCATCTACTCTTCACCATGAGATGAAGTATGAATATAATAACAAGATATACATGGTTAAAGTAGATGAACAAAGTTATAATTCACAAGTTCAACATGATTGTAACACTTTCAACTCTCTTAATGCTTTGATTCCAACTTCAAAGGTAGAACCTATACAAGTTGATAGTAATCCTAATTGTCTTTCACCTAAAACAAAACTCTTAGAAGATGAATGGGGGTCCTTAGATTTACGCCTTGTTTTAAATGGGAGTCTAAAATCTCGCCATCAAGGTCCAAAGGGTCAAATACAAATGATGATCATGATAATGAACCATCTTCAAACACATGTTTTAGGGATGATTGGGGTTCATTAGATTTTACACCCTCTCTATGGGAGAGTACAAAATCACAATCTAAACCAAAACAGTCTTGTGTTTCATTTTCTCAACCAAGTTCCACATCAACAACATCACCCCATGGCGGTGACGAGGGATCTTAACCTCATGTCCCTCATGAGTGGAAGATGCTTAACTTTTAAAAAAACTTAAAAAGGATTTACATGCTTGGGAAGAAGCCAACCCTTATTAGAAGCATGTAGACAAAATCTCTTCACCTGAGTTGGAAGCATGTTATGGTCTTGGATACAGTAGTGTAGAAAATTGTATACCTTCATAATTTCACACTATGTTTGCATCCCCTTAATTAATTGGACTTAATTAAGCCTCCAATTAACCAAATTATGCATTCCAAAGCTTTATTATTCCCGTTTTCTAAAAGAGAAACCTATATTAAACAATTGCCAACAATAATTAAATTACCTTGGAAACTGAGTGTCTTGGACTTAGGTCTTAGGACCCATTCACCCAAGGGAAAATGTGTCCCATTTAAGTCCTAGGACCCAATTTTTAATATGTTTTTGGTGACATTTTAATGATTCAAATTTAAGTTTCAAATATTGACTTTTGGAATCTAATTTTTGAGAAATTAGATAAACACCTATAAATACATAGTTTTTTTATCAATTCAAACCTAACACATTTTTTGGAAACTCTCACAAGAGAAAATATTATTGTCAAGATCATTGAAGAGAAAATTTATCAATCATCTACAACAACAATCAAGATCATATCATCATGTCAAAGTTCATGTGTGTTCATGTCATGTTTTGGAGCTAACATTGTGATGTAGGTTTCAAGCTTTCAAGCATTCAAGCATCAATCAATCAAGCCAATTCATGCAAGATCCAAGCCTTAGAGTGATGTGTTTTACTTTAGTCCTCTAAGGGTAGCCATTAAGGGTTTAGTGAGTTGTAATAAGCTTTGGTCATTCATCAATTCCTTTATTTTGTCATTATTTAATTATCAAGGTTTATTTACCAAACATGGGATTTGACTAAGGCAAACCCCCATTCCCCCAAAATAAACATTTTTGCTTCTCTCTTTGTATGTGCATATTTACAGGTGAAGAAGGATTGAAATTTGATCAAAGGAGAAATTTTGTAAAGTTGCATAAGTTGTCATCATTGTTGTCAAGCTACAAAAACTCACTTATAGATTTTATTTCTGGCTTTTCGACAATCAAACCTAGAGAAATCATAAGCTTAGATTTAGGATAAGAGGACTACAAAAATTGATTTTGGAGCCCTAGTCAAGGACCCATTCGTCCAGGTGTGAACTAGTCTTGCTATAGGCCTTGAAACTGATCTGTATAGGATCTAGACTAGATTGCAGTATTTAAATGCTTAACTTTTACAATGCTTTTACAATGATTATTTCAAGTTAATTAGAACAAAATTAACTTAAGGAAATAACATAATGAAAGTAATAACAAGGTGATTATAACAGAAAGGAAGGAAATGAGAGACAGAAAGAGAGAGAAGAAGAGAAGTGCAAACAACGCTTGATAACGGAGTTCGTCACAGAATGTGACTACATCTCCGGGTCCACTCCAATAGAGAGACCGATCCGATTAACTCCAAAATCGATTACAATGATGCACCAAGACCATCAATTCGGCAGCATAACAGGGCTCCGACATTCAACAATGGCTTGAAAATTCTTCAACAAGACCCCTCTCTTCCGTGTTGCCTCAGCGTCAAGACTTCCTTCACCTGAAAAACTTGTCCTTTACTCTCACCTTACACCCCTTTTTATACAAAGAATTTGCTCAATTTGGCTCTTAACCAATTGATTTGCAAAATATTCCAAATCCCCCCTAAAAACAACTAAATCTCCCAAATTTTACATAATAATATTTAAAAATCTCCCTAAAATAATATAAGCCCTTCCATTTATTTATTTTCGGGCTTTGGAGATTTTGTTTTAATCTTTAAAAAGATTAAAGTTTGTTTAATTTTCAATTTAGGGAGTTTGTTTTTGTTTTTATAAGGCATTCGGTTTTCAAACAAGTAACAAAACCGACCGATGGCCTTATTTATACAAAGTCTATCGAATGGTCTATCGGTAGTGTATAATTTTAGTCGGCCAGTGGTTGCGGGTTCAACCCCGGCCGCTGGTTTTTTTAAAGCCAATCTCCGCAAATTATGTAACAAAACAAACAAACTACCATATATAGATTGACGCGGATGTTGTGGTGGAATGGCAACCCGGAATTCTCGCGAACGAGAGGTATGGAGATCGAGCCCCACGCGGGCCAAAAGAAATTTTTGTTAGAAAATTCAACGAACGCAGACCGAGGGAGAGTCCACGTGCCGCGCCAGGAGGGCGCCACGTGGCGAGTACTCATTCGCCGAGAACGCCGACGTGGATGCTGATCGTGCACAAACGTGGAATGTCGACAGTGCGGTGACGTGTCTGCCACTGGATGCCAACGTGTCGTATGACTCAGATGCCACGTGTGAGGAGATCATTCGCCGAGACTGTCCACGTCACCCGCTGACACGGTAGCCACCTGTCCTGCCACGTCATCTTATCTGCGACTGTACTCTGACTCATATGCCAACTGGATGCTGACGTGTGCCGCTGACTCGGCCGATGACGTGTGATGATGACGCGGGATCAGACACGCGTCATCATCCGATTATTTCGCACTCTCACCGCGCATCATCGCGCTATGGATCAATTGGTGTTTACTTAGCCGCGTGTTGGTGCGGGATGATGACGTCATCGCTGTACCTCCGTCCACCAAGTCAATCGCAACTTTGACCGTGATAACTCTCGCGTCCAATGTCAGATTTTGACGAAACGAACACCGTCAGAATTGACTCGACGAGCTCTACGCGATGACGTCGATTTCATTGATTTTTGACAACGCCATTTTTTTCGCCTTTTGGATGCCCCTGATCCCAGTTTGACTGGCCATGACTCGTGCAAACGGACTCCTTTTCGCTCCGTTCGAGTTGCGTTGGAACTAGGACACCGAGCTCTTTCTGATGGTGCTGATTTTGGAGAAAAATGAGACACTTCAATTTCCACTAAAAAATGTCCACCGGATCAGAAACCCACTTTTCATGATAGGTGCACACTATTAGATCTGCTTGCAAATTGTCGTTTATGTTTCTATTGTTATAGAATTTTTCATTTCAAGTGTTAGGTCAAATAATTCATTTAGTTAATGCACTTTAAACAATTCCAAAACATTGCAAATTAGTCATTTATATCATAAGAAACCAAAGATCCAAGGTCCAAAATAGGGTTGACTTACCTCAAGGTTGAAAGTCAATCCTATCCCTTTGTGATCTTCTCTCTTTCTAATGAAATTAGGGAAAGGTGTGTTTGAATCCTAGGCCATTTCATCATTCCACATTGGTTGAATTTGTTCACCCTTTTCCCTTACATTTTAGATACAAAATTCTTTCTAAACATTGATGTAATGAAAACATGAAACAAAATGATAGGGATCAAGAGAAGTCTATATCGTACTTTTCCAAGCAAGGTGTAGCTTTCCAACATTCCTCCCTATCTTCATCTAATGCTTCATCATCTACTGTATGTATGGAATCTTGTGATAAGAAAGAAATATTTTATTCACAAGGGAAAGAAATGTCCCCTACTATTGATCAAGAGAATATCTTGTCGAGGCTTCTCAAAGCTTTCCTAATTACTCTTCCTCCAAGAACATGAAAGAAATTTTACAACAAAAAATCATTTTGTGCATGGCTATTCTACCAATGAATGCCAAGCCTTGAGTAACAAAATAAATCTTAAGGATTGTGGTACTCTTCCTTGTGTCGATGCACCTAATTCCTCTAATCAATAGTGATCTTCATCCTATCATGTTGCTCATCACTATGTGGCATTTGTAGCTTTATGTTTTGCACATTGCTATTCATGGTGGTACAATCTTAAGTGCAACCATATTTTTCATGGAAACAACTTGATAGTCCTTGGTGTGGTTTTCCTTGTCTTTACACTTGGGGGGGAGGATAACTAGTTTTAGGAGGAATGCATTCTTTTCAAGGATCCTCTCTTCTCCCCTTTCTCCTTAAAATACCAACATAACAAGTATGTTGGCATTTTAAGGGGCGACATACATGGCATTTTTGCTTCACTTTATGAACACACGTGTTGAACTTAGTGTTGTATTGGCATACCATCTTGATCATTTTTGTGGCACCTTATTAGAGTTATCAAGGAATATAAATCTTGGTATGGTTTTTCATGGGTGCACACCTAGTGTGTTTCTCATTTTGCTAATTTTTCATGGGTACACACTTAGTGAATATCGAACTTCACTAGACCTAGTGTGTTTCTCATTTTGCTACCTTGCCTTGGGGGCTCACTTAGTGAATATCATACTTCACTAGCATGTGTTGCCTTCTGGTTTGTGCTTCACTTAGAAAATACTAGATTTTTCTATGGCGTGAGTCATGAACGCCTTTGGTATGGATCCTAGCATAACACAACTTGCTATCCCATGATCATCCATACCATCCTTTTTTCATTTTGTTTTGACATCATGTATGTTTGTGTATGTTGTCTTGTTGTATTTCATACATGAGTGTTCCCTTGTGCCTATGTTTTCTTGATACAGAATCTTAGATCTTGGGGGCTTGTGCGCTCACCCTAGATCCTTTTCCATCCTATCTCTTCAACATTTCGACAATCGAACCTCTCTTGACATAGATTTTATACTTTAGTGTGAGTTTGAGTGTAAGTTCATACTCTCACTAAAGTGGGGGCTAAATGTAGCATCGTAAATTGTCACCCTTAACAATTTCACACTATGTTTTTCTCCCCCTAAATTATTGAGCCTAATTGAGCCCCTAATTTCCTAAATTATGCATTTTATAGCCTATTTTTACCATTTTTTGAAAAATTGCAAGCATTGAACAAATGTATTTATTTAATGTTTTACCCTTGACACCTAAAATCCTAGAAAATAGGGTCAGGACTAGGACACCCTTAGGTTTATGAGTTGCCCTATATTGTCGGGATCCAATTTTAAATAATGTTAGTGTCGACATTTTAACATTTGAAATTCAAGTTGCAAATGTTGACTATTGAGATTTAATTTTTGAGAAATTAAGATAATTACATATAAATACCTAGTTATTGCATCATCTGAAATCTATCTAGAAAATTGTTGGAACAAACATTATCAAGAGCACTATCAAGCAAGTCAAGAGCAACATTCATAGCTTTATTGTAGCAATTCAAGATCCAAGCATCATGTCAAATCTTATGTGAGTTTATGTATGTTCATGTTATCATTGTTTGTGAAGGTTAACCCTTGTTGTAGGTCTCTAAGCCATTCAAGTAATTCAAGCAAGCAAGATTTGAGACCTTGAAGTGATGTGCATGACTTCAATCCTTCAAGGAAGCCATTGAAGGGTGGTGAGTTGTAGCACTTTTTTGATTCATCATTACTTCCAATCATTAACATTGCCATTGTGGAAGTGGAAACACTAACATAGAGTTTGACTAAGACAAGCCCCTAAATGGCACAACATTGTCCCTCTCTTTGATGTGTAGGTTTTAGGTTTGGAGAGGATTGAAGGAAGTTTGAATATCATTTATTCATTATTGCATTCAAATCCCTACACCTTATCAACTCACAAAACTCCACCTATAAAATTATCTGACAGTGATCAGACAAGTTTGCAAGTAGAAATGGGATCTTAGATTTGTCATTAGAGGACTGCAAAAATAGAGCAGGACACCCCTAGAAGGACTGAGATGCCCTTGGGTGACTTTTTCCTCCTATGGTGGCTAGCACTAAACTTTCTAGATAGGTACACAACATTTTTCCACTCCCAGATCTACTTGCAAATCTTTGTTTATGTCTGCCAGTTGTCAAAATCTTTCATTTTTCATATTAGGACACATAGTCTAATTAGGATAATCAAAACAAATCAATTCCAATCCATTTCCAAGGCTCAAAAGGATCATATCCAGGTTTGATTGGCTCACCTTCATTGTTGAAATTCAATCTAAACACCTTGTTTATTTGTATCCTAATGTACCTTTGAAAAATGAGCAAAATCAATCCTAGGTTTAGACATTAATCTTAGGGTTCCCTTTTTCTATGTTACAAAATATAAACTAGACAATTTTTCCTTAAGCACATGAACATAAGCCTCACATCCAAATTTTTTAAAATATGAAATTGAAGGATTCTTTCATGTCCACACTTCCTATAGTTTTTGATTGACTAGGCATAAGTGACCTATTTATCTTGAATAACAACTAGTACTAAAAGCTTTAGCCCAAAATTGTTATTCCAAACTATCATAACTTATCATACTTCTAGATCTTTTTATTAATATTTTGTTCATTCTCTTAGCTACACCACTTTTCTATTGTGTATATGGAGTATTTTTCTATTTTACAATCACTTTATGTTTACACAATTCTTCAAATTATTTAGAGATAATAACTTAGGATAAAGTCATAGAAAATTCAATGTACCTTTAAAGGGTATGCAAGACATCAATTTTGGAAGTGGGTTGGGTAAGTGGGGTAGTGGTAGGTCCAATAGTGGTATGAGAAAGGGGCATGGAGATGTGATAGATCATTCGGGTGATGGGGATCCCAAGAGGTGGGATAGATTGGAGGTAAACCATGTTGTAGAGGTAAAGTGGAGAAAGGATAATCACTAAATGAAGGGAAACTAGTGGAAGTGGAAGTGTCCATGACAAAGGAGTGATCTATAGTATATAGAAGTGTGGGTTGAAGTAGATGCACTACTCACAATCAATGAAATAATTTTAGCACTAACATGTAAGGTATCTAATCCACATGTCTTATTAATGAGTAGGTTTTGAATCACATCATCCAATTGTGTAGAATTTTTTACATTAGAAAAACTAGCAAGTTCAATTGTAAAATCTTGTTTATTTAAATGGGCCTCATGATTATACTCTTCATTGTTCTCATCACGAGCATTATAATATACCTCATTATTACTTTGGGTCTTTTTGAGGCGTGTATGAGTAATCCTTCTTGGTGCAATATCAATATCTTGAGTGACTCGTGACATTAAAAAGGATGAAAAAATAAAGCCCAAAGGTTTACTTTCATTTATTGCAAAATTAGATTATATTAGTGATATATCATTATTTGAAGGTGAAACCCTAATGTGTTGGTCAAGGGTGGGTATGGTGGGTAAAAGACATTTCATAATAAAGCTCAAAAATCCTAATAGAAAAAGACAAAGCAATAATGCAAGAGAATATTAAAAAGTTTCATATTTGAAAATAAGATTTAATTGTACATATAAAAAGGGTAAATCTAAAAATCCTTGATAAGTGTAGACACCTAAAATTGACACATCATCATTACCCAACCATTTCTTCTATGATTGATTGAATATAACCCTAACTATTCGATTAATTATCTCATTTTCATTCCTTGTTAAGTAAATAGTATTGTATTATTTAATTACTAAAACCACTATTCATCGCTATTCGCTTGCATCTATTTCTAGCCTAAATCATTTAATCATATTCCTCCTATATTCCACCTTAGATAAATAAATCCAATTTTTAATTTACCTAAGTCTCCCATTCTTTTCCCAAAAGATAAATTTTTTTTGTTTATTTAATCTCCCTATTTTCCTCCACGTTTTCTATTAAGTGGGCTAATCCACTTAATCCCCTAATTCCCCAGTTGCACAACCTAGACCTTGGTCAAATCCTCCACATCCCACAATGTGTACAAAGGCATGGGCCTTTGTACATGTGACATGGCCTTGGTACCATGCCAAATGGGTCAAAGGACTTGCCCATTCCTTGAGGGCACTCCCAAGTACCCTTTCCATCTTTTCCATCCAATCTTTCCAAGGAGAATCTACACCATTAATTCTCCCCTTAATCTCTCTCCCTCCATCTCCTCCAACCACATGAGGAAACTTGTCCTCCATCTCCCCATGGCTCTCAACCAATATGAATCATTGATCTTACCTTGTAACCATAACCATCCATTCCTTCAGTTAAAAAAATGTAAATTGGCCTCAACCGAAGCCATTATCAATCAACTACTTGAATGCAACCTTATGTTGTTGGCAAGAGTACTAACACTCAACCATCCATGAGCACAACCACCATTTTATTGGAAAGAGATAGGAAAGATGAATGAGGTCAATTGAAAAAAATAAAAATGGATTAAATTGGAAAGAGATAGGAAAGATGAATGGGGTCAATCAAAAAAAAAAAAAAGAGTTAAATTGGAAAGAGATAGGAAAGATGAATGGGGTCAATTGAAAAAAATAAAATGAATTAAATTGGAAAAAGATAGGAAAAGTTGCTGACTTTGAAATTGTCACAACAATTAGGTCTAGGAGGCTAATAGATAAATGAAGGTAGGTGCATACAGGGATGTGATAAATGAACGAATATGGTGAATGTATAGGTATATGTGCATATAAGGAGAAGGTAAGAACTAAGTGTGTAGGAATATGTGTGTATATGGAAGGGTAAAATATTAAAAGGATGAACTCAACTTTACACAAAATTATATTATTTATCACAATATACATATATTAAGTCACTTCCTCAAAATCTGAAATTTCTTATAATACTTAAAAGAACTTCAATTTTTTTTAGAATTTTTTTAGTTTTCTGTTTTTTTAAATGCTTGAAAAATAATTTGGTAGTTTTCCTAAAATACTTGAAAAATAATTTGTTAGTTTTCATTTTTAACATTTTCTAGCCTTTTTACAGTCCCAAAATGCCTATATGATCGCAATTTGGAGGAAAAATAAAATCCTATGCGTCCTTCGGTAGCCATCGCTAGGAACTTATTCCGTCTGTAACATACTGGAAGTATCTGGAACATTTCACACCAGTCTGCCTACTAAACATTCTTCCCAAATCTCCATCTTTCTCGAATCCTCTCATCTCATCTATAAATTGAACCAATCTTTCTCATCGATCATCGTCTCAATCAATATCAGCAATCTGTTC
Source organism: Sequoia sempervirens (assembly GCA_007258455.2). Lineage (NCBI taxonomy): Eukaryota > Viridiplantae > Streptophyta > Pinopsida > Cupressales > Cupressaceae > Sequoia > Sequoia sempervirens. The sequence goes on along the minus strand of VDFB02080809.1, from coordinate 38,004 downwards.
AACTGCAAGTTAGTGATTTTGGAATTCTTTTCGTTTAAGTGTAATAGGTATGGCTTTGACTCCATTTTTTGGAAGGGGCATGAGCGCATGGGATCCATGGGAGCGCAGCCTGTTCGATCCATGGCTTCCTATTTCTCGCGTGTGGGATGTGATGGACCTGACGGCGCCCAGCGCGGCCTCTTCATTCTCAAGGGACGCCATGGCAGTGGCCAACACAAGGGTTGACTGGAAGGAAACCCCCGAAGCTCATGTCTTCACCGCCGATTTGCCTGGTAATTATTGATGACCTTTGCTTCTCTATTTCTACGTTAATTCTTCCCATTCAGGCGGGAATTCCTCATATTTTAATTGTTACTGTGATTGCAGGACTGAGAAAAGAGGACCTGAAAATCGATTTGGTGGATAAGCAAACCCTAAGAATAAGCGGGGAGAGGCACAAAGAACAAGAGGAAAAGACAGACCAGTGGCACCGTGTTGAGCGGTCAAGCGGGCGGTTTACGAGGCAATTCCGGCTACCTGAAAATGTGAATGTGGACGGCATTTCTGCAAAGCTGGAGAATGGGGTTTTGACAGTGAACGCACCCAAAACCCGTCCTGATGCTGCCGACAGCGGGGACGTTAAAAGCATTGATATTGGCAGTGCTTAGAATATTAGGTCGGACTGTTTGAGAATATTATTAGTATGTATTAAATGTTCTGTATTATTACGAGACAGTTGGGCCATTTGTGTGATATAAAACGCTTCTTGTACAGTCTCTTTGGATATTAAATATACTACTCGTTTTTGTTTCAGTGGTAATAGTTGAGAAGTGTATTTTATTACAAGGCAAATAGCAATTCTATTTCAACTATTTCATTAGTGTAGTTATGAATAAACCATATGGCAGAAGCACTATAGACAATTTGGGCATTAATTTTTTTTTTTTTTTTCGAATTCTTCATTTCACGTCATAAGAAGGCTTGACAAAAGGTGTCCTACCTTCAAAAGGTTCAAAACATGGACGACCATCGGTGGCCTAAGCTAATCGTAAAAGAAAAGTTGGATAGAAGAAGGAATACATGGATGAAACAAAACAAAAAATGGATGGAAAAGTGGGGTGTGAATATGCAAGATTGTCCAAGTACAAATGAAGAAATAAAAAAATATGTGAAACAAAAATTCAAAAAAGCTTTATGGACAAAACAATCAGGGCGAAAAAAAGACTATTATATCAAAGAATTCAATCCCAAGGGGGACCATGATGAAAAGGCATATATAGGAGCAAATATTAAATGGAGAGCAAAGATGTTGATAGCTCAACTCCGAACTAGCTCACATCGTCTTAGATGTGAGACGGGCAGATGGATGGTTCCTAAAGAAGAGTGGGAAGAAAGAATATGTCGTTTTTGCGACATGGGATTAGTGGAGACAGAGTGGCACTTTGTTATGGAGTGCTCAGCATACAAAGATATTCGGGTCACTTATGGGGACATCTTACAAGTGGACAACTTAAATACCTTGTTTGAGGAGGAAAGGTTGGTCAAATCTGCAAATTACATCATCAAAATTCACTGTCGTAGAGCTAATCTCGAGCGAAGATCTCAGGCTGTTTAGGGTCTTCTCTTTTCGGTGGTGGTCTTGTGCTGTTTTCTGGGTCCCATAGGCTGCTGTGGCCTCGTGGACGTTATTAAAATATTTCATTTCATTTCATTTGGTAGAATGGATTAAGTCAATTATGATTTTGTTCACAAGTCTAAACTTTAGATTCAAGGTGGAAGGCTATTCAAAAACAAGATATTCAAATATTTTAAGAAGAGTGTAAGGTTATTCTATATATATATATATATAGAGAATATATTAAGTTTGAATATGAGTTCAAATATGCGAATATTTGAATAGGTTATTCAAATATTTTCATATTCATTTTGTGGAATATTTTAAGTTTGAATATGAGTTCAAAAGTTTTGTTAAAATGGTTATTATTGAAATTTAAGAGATGATTTTTTTTATTTTTCTTAGAGTTTCAATTTTTTATCTATACATTTTTTCTAAAATTTGGTTGTAATCTTGAAATTGTAATATTTTAATATTTATTAAAGTTATAGAGTTATGTCATGTAAAACCTATCTTTCTTAAAAGTTAATATCAAATAAAAATGTTATTTCTTTACAAAGCTATATATTATAGATTTTTTTCCAACACATCCATCTCTCATAGACTCGTAACAAAACAAAAATGTAAATGTTCTTGCATTAAAAGATAGAATTACTTTATCTCTAGAAATCTAAAATTGATGGGAATAGTTATAATTAATTGCATGGAAATTATTATATTTTAAACAACCATTTGAATAGTGCCTCAAGTTCCTTATAACTCCGTTAAGATATTGATATTCACTCATTATTTGATTTCAAATATTTTCTTTTCCTTTCCTTCTAAGATTGTAAAAACATCTTAAATTCCTTAATTTTTTTAGAGAATTTTCAATCTTTGGCTAATAAGTAAACCCAAGATTTTCTTGAGAAATCATTTATGAAGGTAACATACTAAATATTTTACATAGAAATTGCACATCCACTAGACCAAGCACATAGTTAAGAATCAATTATAATTTTTGTTTCTCTGGTGCTTAAAGATGAGAATTTAACATTCTTTTATTTTACCAAAAACACAATGTTCGAATAAATCAAAATCAAGAGAATGAACAAACAATCTCACAACCATGTCTTTATTCTTTAGTGTTTTCAATCCTTTATCACCTATGTGGTCCAATCTCTTATGTAATAACATTGACATATAAGCAAGTTATTAGAAGGGTTAGAAGAGTTACATATAGTAGTAGCATCCAATAACAAACTATCATGTCTAACACCATTTTTCAAAACCAAAGTTACCCTAACATATTTACAACCATGAATATTAAAAGTCATAAACAAACATCTATCATTCATCTTAGAAATTGAAACATTCTTGGCCAACCTAGGAATATACAATATATCAAACAACATATTTACTAAATCATCACGAAAAAGTAAATTTTTTTTAAACTAGCAAATAATCTTATAAGAAGTGTTGTCACTAAGGTATACATCTTCTCAATCATATTTTATGTATTTTATTAACCACTCCTTGTTTGGAGCCATATAAAAAAGAGGCACATGAATCAATCAACCATGAGTCATCACTAGCAATATTATTGGAGAAATGAGGCCATGCAAGAAATGATTTTATAACTAAAAAGTCTTCTAAAGATTTCTCTAATGATAAATCCTCTAACAATAAAAATAATGCTTTATTAATGTTGGTTTACATTATTAGTGATGACTCATGGTTGATTGTTTCAAATGTCTCATATCACATGACTCCTCAAAAGGAGTAATTTTCTTAATATAGACCATATAATGGTGGTGAGGTGTTCCTTCATGACATTGGTTCACATTAGCTTGTTGGAAAATGGATTGAGTGGTCACAAGTTGGCTAGAGGGAATCTAGAGCTAGCTAAGGGATCTCATTGTAGGATTTTAATATTCAAGATTGATGCATCTACTTATTATGACTCAATCTATGTAACTAAAAATCATATTAATGTATGTTGTGGTACAATACAAGATGGGCCTCATTGGTGAAAAGTGCTTAAGACCATAGTAAATGAAAATATGATGGATGGTTTGTTTGGTTATTTTATAAATTTTATTTTTATGAGCACTACATTTGGTAAATAGAGTAAAGTTTACATCTAGTACCACTAGAGTAAAGATATTATTAGAGGTTATTCATACTGATGTTTTTAGTCCTATGGATGTTGCTACAATTGAATAAGATTAATGATACATTTCCTTTATCAATGACTATTCACATTATACTTGGATTTATTTTTTGAGGAACAAGTCTAAAGTTTTTAGCAAGTTTAAAGATTTTAAAATCCTTGTTGAAAATAAGATGGATTAGAATTCTTTAAATGTTGATAATGAAGCAGAATATTGTTCTAGAGAATTTGATGACTTTTACAAAGATGCAAGTATTGTAAGGCAAAAAGCAACTCCTTTTATGCCACAAAAAAAATGGAACTATAGAGAGGATGAACAAGAAGTTAATGGATAGATCTAAAAACATGTTAAGTATTTCCTAAAGAGATCAATGTTCTTTTGGTTGAGGCTATAAGTATTGCACGTTATTTGATTAATAGATCTTCATGTATTTCTTTGATTGATAAAACACCATATGATATGTGGACAGGTAAGAAATTTGTGTTTCACATATTAGAGATTTTGGAGGTGAGGTTTTTGTTTATTTGTCTAAAGAAAAATGGTCTAAGTTGTGTTTCAAAGATAACAAATTTATTTTTATTATGTATGGTGATGAGGTTAAGGGTTATAAGATTTAAAATCCTCTAACCTTGAGAATGGCATATTCTTGAGTTGTGATTTTTATGAAACTTAGAGTTAATTTTGATTATGTACAACCAAAAAAGAAAAAGAAAATCACACATTTTGAAACCAAAATAGAGAAGTAAGAAGATGCATAGGTAGAAGAACAATAGTTTGGATAGAAGGATGTAGAGGAACAATAAGGTTTAGATTCCAAGGTTTTAGAGGAAGAATAATATGAACCTCTTACTATACCTTTGATCCATGAGACAATGAAAAATAGTTAACAAGTTTATCCCACCATATTTTTATTGTGTATTTTCTTTATCTTGTACTAATGATGAACCTAGATCTATGAAGTAAACTATTCCTTCAAAGGACCATGAGTTTTAGATGGAGGCCATGCAGGATGAGATTATGACCTTTGGTAGATGTGAGACTTGGGATTTAGTTAAGCTGTATGAGAGAAGGAAACTCATTGGTTGTTTCTAAGTAGATGCACAGCTAGAAAGCTACAAGGCATGACTAATGGAAAAAGGTTACTCCCAAGTTAAGGGAGTTTCTTTCAGTGAAGCTTCTCTCTTGGTGCAAAACTAACTTCTAATATATTTATACTTTATATTGCTACTATTTATGATTTAGAAGTAAATACAATAGATCTTAAAACTCTTTCTTGTATAGGGATCTTAAGGAAGAAATATGTAATGTCCCCATTCTCAAAGTGACATCATGATGACTAGATTCTAGCCCAACCAGCATTCCCATGGGTTAGATGGCAAGATAAAGGGAATGATTTTGGCCAAGTGTATCAAATTTTGGTGTTTAGAAATTATCCTTAACCAAGCAAGAATAATGTTGATCTTATTTTATCATTTCTCATGGCACACAAGGAGGTCTACTTGTTGATCAAGGAGGTCAAAGCAAGCAAGGAGGTTTACTTGCTGGTCAAAGCAAGCAAGAAGTTCTACTTGTTGGTCAAGGCAGGCAAGGAGGCCTATTTGCACAACCAAGCACACAAGAAGGACAAGTAAGCAAGGAGGTGAGTCGACCTCATCCAATCTGATCAACTTCTAGAAGCTTTCCATTAGATTATGGCGGTTTAGATGACTTAAGGGAGAAGCTACCATAAATTAATATTTTAAGACCAGATCTGATCTCTTCCTTGGGGCAGTTGGAGGAAGCTTCCAAAATAGAATTATAAAATTCTCAAAAAGGCTAAAAGGAAATAATATCTTCCTAGGATTGTTTGGGGAAACTTAGCCAAGAAGAAATTGAATATTTTAATAAATAAAATCAAATCCTTGGATAAGGACAACTTAGGTGCCTTGGAGAAGAAGAAAAAGAATATTTTAATTAAATAAAATCATATCTTCCCTAAGGTTGCTTTAGGTTCCTTAACCATGAAGTTATTGAATATTTTATTGAAAACAAATCAAATTCTCTTCTAAGGGCGGTTTGGACTAAATGCCTTATTTAAAGGCATGGAGGGATGTGAGATTATTATGTTTTGCATTGATACTTGCTTTCTCTTGTCTGAAATAAGTTTTCAAAATTTCCTCAAGGAGGTGTTCCCTTGAGTTGGGTTTGGTGATGCTCCCTTACCCTTGTTTGAGAGGTGAAAGCACTCAGGTTTCATCATAGGGAAAAATTGTGCAAGCTTTGTGCATTTACAACTAGGGTTCGAAGACAAATTCCTAGTAAAAAATCAGATTTGGAGGTCTACAGATTTCTTTGAGCAAATCTACCTTGGGTGTTCCAGACTAGGGACATTTTTGAGTGAAATAACATTTGTTTCATGAAGCTTGAAGATTTTGGGCAACTAGGGTTTCTAGTTTGGTGGTTGGAAATTGCATCTTCAGGTGTGATCTGATTATATTCAGTCTTGGTATCTATTTTGGCATATCAATATATTCCGGTTGAAGGAGTTGTTGGTATTGTAGCTGTACTTCACATCTTCAGCCTTGGGCCCCCATTTTGAGGAGCTATTAGAGCCCTTTCTGTAGCTCAATCATAATTGGAGACTATAGCAATAGCTGCTCCTATCATTCTTATTTTGGCATTATTGTATCATCTATTTCATCTAGTATAAGGAGCTATGAACGAGTATCTTTTGTGGTTATCATTGGTATCATTTATAATCATTTTCTGAGTATTGTGAATGTCTGAAAATAAAAGTTAGACTTGCAAATAATTGTATCATACTTGTTTTGCAAAATAGAAGGTTCTTTCAATTCCAAAAATCATTGTATTTCTTGCATATCTGTTATCTTAATGTTTTATGCAAATATGGGCAACAAAACATTCATAAACCAAACCAAAAACAGTTCAGTTTGGGTCAGGATCTAGTTGGGATTCTTACAGTGGTATTAGAGCCACAATCCTACCAGCCTGAGGGTATACAAAAAAAAAATTGTTTAAAGTTCAGTTGAGTCAATGACTAGAATTAAAGATGGAAGATTGTTACCTACCTTCCTACCTACTTCATGAAAGAAGGAAAAGGAACCTAGCTTGGAAAATATAATGAAGGACCTCACTAAAACATAGTGGAAGTTAGCTCATAATTTGCAGCATTAGGAAGATTCTCTTTCAAGACAATCCAGGCACTCTCATGACTCATCCACATCTACAAGTAAAGATTCAACACAGCTGGATAGAAGGGAAGAAATACTTAGCATGTTTAAAGAATATGATACTCTCCCTCAATCTATTAAGAAATATTTAGCTTTCATTGATTTCATGGACTTGCATCCCAGGCTACACTACAAGACTGATTTGGTAAAGAAACAGTACCATAGGATAACTCTTGATCTATTCACACAAAAAGAGGATAGGAAAAATACTAGTGAGGTTTGCAAAAATCTTCAAGAGGAGTTTGAGAAACATGCTAATTTAGTACATGAGGATAAAATGATAGAATCTTGTAATGATTCTAATGTGGCCCCATTATCCTTACAAGAAGAAAAACATGAAGCATCTACAAAAGAAGGAGATTACTTGCCTCTTCTACAAGTGAAGTATACACAAATTTCTACATTGGTGATGTAGAGATTGTTCTTGATCAGCTGCATGAAGGTATGGATTCTTTAGATGATCCATTATTTGAGCAAAGCATTATCTCACCAACTCTACATAGTAATTGCAAGGAATCAAATTGTGAGTTGGATGACCTTGAAGATGGTATTGTTAATGCACATGAAGACACCACAAATAGGTTTGATGATAATTTTGATTTTCTGATTACAAACAATAGTCCATTATCGTCACATAATCATGAGGTTATAGATCAATCATATGAAGATGATAATGTTATAGAGCCTTCCCATGTTAGCACTAAATTTTTTGGTGTTAAACATGAGGAATGTATTGTGGATTCAAGCCACAAAGGTTATGATTTTATACATCATACCATGGAATATGTCAAGAGAACTCAAGTCTTGTGTGATAGTTGGTTACAAAGAGCGAAGAAGGAAAAAAAGTTGGCTGCCCAACCAAGACATCGCCTTCAAGAAATCAAGGAACAAGTCAATCCCATAGATCAAGCAAGACAACGAAGAGAAGCCTATCTTCGATCATTGATTCTTCCAAGGGAAGAATGTGGAGAAGTTGAGCATGCAAAGGAGTATCTTGAGGTAAGAAAACAAGAAAAATGTGCAAATGAGTGTGAACAAGAGAAGAAGCATGATTTAGAAAATCCTATTTGTGTACCTAATTTACATCTTGAGACTCATGAGTTACCTCTAGTTGAGAATCCATTAAAGGCTCAAGTTATAGAGTTAGGTGGAGTAGTTGATCACACATTGGATGGATCGGCCACAAGTGTTATGTCCATTTGTGTGGAATGGAATGTTATTGGTTTCATTTTGGTTAGTTTTGCATCATCTACAATGGAAGGACAATTGCTAAGATTGTATGAATCATTTTGTTTTGGAGAGTTGTTTAAGAAGACTTGGAGGTTTCTTACCAAGAAGATCCTACAATTTGATAATGTTTGGTATGTCATGGATACCACGCCATGGAGTTGGATAGAAGTAAAAATCATATCAACTAAGGAGGCGAGGGTATGGATCAGTTTGGTGATAGCTAGGGCAGATAAAAGAGCATATAAATTCTAGTATGGCACACACCTTGGGAAAGGTAAGGAAAATCTTATAGAGGACATATCTGATGTAGATTTAGAGTTACATAATGTTGATTGTCAATTTGAAGATGAAGATGAATACCATGATGTTTAGGAAATTGAAGAACCAATTATGGATGAAGGTAATGAGAGAAAGAGTCTCTTGGTGGGTAACCTAAAAGTCATCATTGATGAGCCTTGTGAGGGGATGCATTCTCCTGATAGTTCTATGGTTGCTCGAAACGTTGTCCCTCTTCTACTACTTGAGGATAGTATGCTATCATCTCATGTGTCGGATGATTTGGATGGTGGAGAGGATGATTTTATGATGGGAATAAATGATTCCTTAACTCCAAATCAGAAAGAGGGAAAAAAAGAAATTATAGAGGAAGACCTTGGACAGAGTCAAGTTCTTCAGGGTCAATCACCCACCTCATCTATTATATCTAGTGTGGTTCACAAGTCAAATTTGGAGAATCAATTGAAAGTGAACGAAGATAAGATTGTTGCAACACTTTTTCATTTTGATAACACTCACAAATTCACAAAAAATCACCTATGGAAGGATCAACTTGACATGAGACAAAAGGGAGTTGAAAAATCTTCTCATCCATATTTTCATGTGATCAAAATAGCAATCGAAGTAATGAAATTAGATTACTTAAATCTACTTTCAGATTGTGATTACCTCCTTGACCTTACTGTAATCTATTCTGAAGCATTGAAAAGAAAGGAGGAAGAAGTGGATAATCTCTTTTCCTAGCCTATGAAGACTAGGGAATAATTCAAAGTCACTCAAGTAGCACTTCAAGAAGCTAAAAATTAGAAGGAGCATTGTGTGGAGTTGAATCTAGTTCACTCTACATCAGCACAATCAAAAAATATACCTCTTGTAGCAACCCTTACAAATGGACAACAAACACATAAGGAGATATGCTCATGTGAAGTTGGTGATGGCTACCATGAGATAAACACCCCATTTGAATTAGCTAAGGAGTGTATTGTTGATCTCAAATCAACACTAGAAGACAAGGGGGCACACCCTATTGGTAATGCAAATCAGTTTCAACAAATTGCACTTATTGGTGTAGTTCTTGAGAGTATGTACCCTGAGGGGGAGGCGGTTGCTCAAACCTTGAGTCAATTTGATAGGATTGACAATTTCATTGAGTATCTCATACAACACTGGCCTAAGGATGGAGTTTCACCAACAAGCTTACAGACCATTAGGCATGCACTAGGAAGGGTTAAAGTAGATTTCTTACAGTTAATTCCAGATAGAGATCATGCCTTCATGCTTGTTGGGCAGCGATATAGAGCTAAACAGGGTAAACCATACTATGTTGTGACTAGTGAATCTGATAGTGTTGATACAATATCCAATAATACCAGTAGCTCCACTATCACCGAGGTTATTAATGAAGTAAACACAAGGATAGAGCATGAGTATGCCTTAGTTGGGTTTGGTATACCATCTGCACTTAATGACGCAAATCCTACATTTCATGCTTCACATCGTGAGTCTCCAGATACATATGGTTAGATATGGAGTCCTACAGTTGGTTCAGTACCTTCATCAAAATCGGTTGATGCAGTCCTTTGTGATTACACAATGCGGTATGCATACTTTTTTACTTTCAACCCACTTGTTGATAACCTGATGTTATGTTTAACACATAAAAGTGGGATGAAGGGTTGGTATGAGATGCCTCCTTTTATGGAAGAAACCAAATCATACAGGCTTTCCAATTTTCCTCTCCAAGATGATTTATATGTGGAGATACAAGATAGAGATGCAATGTTGTGTTAGTTGGGTATTCTTCCTATAGCCAATTTAGAGCAGCAGGATTCCTCATATTTAGGAGATGATGGATGGCCATTTTCCTTATGGGATCCAGGTGGAGCATTCCCATGGATAGTTATGTTTTAGGGAGTTGATAGCAGGTTGAGGCTACTCCCTTTGGTGCACTTATGCAGGCATGCTTACCCAGACAATCTTGGGGTGTATTTTGACTCACAAACCTGTGATCCAATAATTTTCATGAGTGATGGTGTATCTTCCAGGTAAAACAGTGTGACAACGTGGCTAAAATCAGCTATATTAGAGTGTTACAGCTGATGGGCATAGCAAAATTACAGAGACTGATTTGGGATCCTGGTGGTCGGCATATAGATACAGTTGGCAGTGGCTTGGTATGTAGGTGTAGATTGTTTGAGGGTAAACAATCCCAGGAAGGGAGGACTGTAATGTCCCCATTCTTAGAGTGACATCATGATGACTAGATTCTAGCCCAACCAACATTCCCATGTGTTAGATGGTAAGATAAAGGGAACGATTTTTGCCAAGTGTATCAAATTTTGGTGTTTAGAAATTATCCTTAATCGAGCAAGCATAATGTTGATCTTATTTTATCATTTCTCATGGCACACAAGGAGGTATACTTGTTGATCAAGGAGGTCAAATCAAGCAAGGAGGTCTACTTGCTGGTCAAAGAAAGCAAGAAGTTCTACTTGCTGGTCAAGGCAGGCAAGGAGGTCTATTTGCACAACCAAGCACACAAGAAGGAAAAACAAGCAAGGAGGTGAGTCGACCTCATCCAATTTGATCAGCTTCTAGAAGCTTTCCCTTCTTATGGCAGTTTAGGTGACTTAAGGGAGAAGCTACCATAAATTAATATTTTAAGACCAGATCTGATCTCTTCCTTGGGGAGATTGGAGGAAGCTTCCAAAATATAATTTTAAAATACTCAAAAAGGCTAAAAGGAAATCAAATCTTCCTAGGACTGTTTGGGGAAACTTAGCCAAGAAGAAATTAAATATTTTAATAAATAAAATTAGATCCTTGGATAAGGACGACTTAGGTGCCTCAGAGAAGAAGGCAAAGAATATTTTAATTAAATAAAATCAGATCTTCCCTAAGGTTGGTTTAGGTGCCTTAGCCATGAAGTTATTGAATATTTTATTGAAAACAAATCAGATTCTCTTCTAAGGGCAGTTTAGACTAGAAGCCTTATTTAAAGGCATGGAGGGATGTGAGATTATAATGTTTTGCATTGATACTTGCTTTCTCTTGTCTAAAATAAGTTTTCACAATTTCCTAAAGGTGGTGTTCCCTTGAGTTGGTTTTGGTGATGCTCCCTTACCCTTGTTTGAGAGGTGAAATCACTCAGGTTTCATCATAGGGAAAAATTGTGCAAGCTTGGTGCATTTTACAGCTAGGGTTTGAAGACAAGTTCCTGGTGAAAGAATAGATTTGGAGGTCTACATATTTCTTTGAGAAAATCTACCTTGGGTGATCCAGACTAGGGACATTTTTGAGTGAAATAACATTTGTTTCATGAAGCTTGAAGATTTTGGGCAACTAGGGTTTCCAGTTTAGTGGTTGGATATTACATCTTCAGGTGTGATTTGATTATATTCAGTCTTGGTATCTATTTTGGCATATCAATATATTATGGTTGAAGGAGTTGCTGGTATTGTAGCTATACTTCGCATCTTCAACTTGTTAGAGTAAAGTAATTAATTATCTTTACTCTCCTCTTAAGATTTCACTTTATGCACACATATTAGTCATTTAATAATTAATATTAATTATTAAATGCACTCACCTTAGGGTTAGGTTTTCCTTTCCATTTTGATCTCCTTTTATAAGGATTGATGTCTTGTATTGTATTCACTTCTTGATGTTCTTTTTTTAGTCTGATAATACAATTCTTGCATATTGTCAGAGCAAAACCCTTGTTTTGTTTCCTACAAATTTCTTCCTTGTGACAGGTTTTTGCATGCAGGTTTCTTGGGCTTAATAGATTTGTTTTTCATCAAATCTTACATGGTATCAGAGTTGGATCTGTTGTAGCTTGTTCATGTTTGAAGAAAAAAGGGAGCAAGGGTTTGACAGAAGAAATTTGGGATTCTTCAGCTAATTTGAGAAGTTCTAGGTGTAGTTTTCAGATCTGGTATTCCTTGCCCAACGATATTTTTTGTTTCAAATTTTTTTTAGCATTTTTTACAAGCGCATGCATCAGATCTGGCATTTTTTTGGGTGTCCTCTGTTTTAGCATTTTTTACAAGCGCATGCATCAGATCTGGCATTTTTTTTGGGTGTCCTCTGTGTTGTTCACAGTGGTGTCCTTCCTGGTATCGTTTACTAGTCTTGCACCTTATTCCTCTGAACGTCGTGCATGAGCCGATGTCTACATTGGCAGATCTGAAAAGGCAGAACTTCAAACCCCCGCGGATGCTGTACTTTGACTTGAAAGTTTTTTTACCTGCGATTGCTATCCAGATCTGTAGTCTATTTCATCAGTAAATTCTTCAGGTACACAGAGATTTGTCTCAATCATCTACTACTTTCTATTGTTTTCTGGCTTTCAGTTTGTACTGGGGATTGGATTTTTGCATTGTGGGGGGGTGTTTTTTCTTGCTTTCTGTCATTTACATCAGAAAACTAGAATCTACAAACACCAAAACAAACCAAACAAACCCCTTCTGCATCTTCTGTCTAGTTCTAAAAGACCACTAAATAATAATAAAAAAATTCAGAGTAGTTGAGGCACAGTTCATAGGATGGCCGACAGATCTATTGAACCTCTCACACCGCATAATTATCACACTTGGAAGGGTCGCATGATGACTCTACTCCAGTCTTGAGGGTTATGGTCTTGTTTGGATGAGGTTCAACCTCAGTTGACTCGCACCTTTGAGGTTATGCAGCATAGGAAAAATATGGATCAGGCTATGGGATTGATGGCTTTACACATTTCCGACATTTTCCTATTTCATCTTGAGGGTTTTCTCACTCCTCGAGCCATTTGGACCAGGTTTCATGGACTTTTTAGTACTGTGAATCAGTTCAGAGCTTTGCAGCTTGAGGCTGAGTTAACTTCTTTGGTACTTGATTTGTTTCCCTCCATTGAGGACTTTCTGATGAAGTTCAAACAGCAAAGATCTATCTTGCAGGGTTGTGGAAAAGTTAAGACTGATACAGAGTGCATCTTCCTAATTCTCTCCAGGCTTCGGGGTCCATTTCAGATATTCTCTTTGACCTTTTATTCCACCATGGATGCCTTGGGTGCTCAACATGTCATGCCTTCTTTTGAGGTCTTTTGTGATTGTCTAACTCGTGAGCAAGCTAAGCTCAAGCAGTTGGATTCACTTTCAGGTTCATAGAACCAAGCATTGGTAGCCCAGTCCTCCAAAGAAAAATAGAAGCAGAAACCGAAGCCTAAAAAAGATTCAGGGGCTAGTGAGAATTCCTCCAAGCCACCACCTAAGTCTGATTCAAAACCATAGTCCAATTCTAAATAGGGAAAATCTTCGAAGTTTGGTGAGTCTTCCTCCAAGACTAAGAAGAAATTCGGTGATCCTTGCAGTTTTTGTGGCAAGGAAGGACATCCAGTTTCCAGGTGTTGGAAACGTTTAGAGACTTTGGAGGAAGCCATGTAGCAGCATAATATTAGTGCACCTCAGCCTCCTTCACAGCCCACAAGGAAAGGTCATGCTCTTTATGCACGAGCATTGTCCTCAGAATCCACTTGGATTCTAGATTCTGGTGCCTCTCACCATATGACACACACAAAGGATTTGGTCACTACTCTTGCCCCTACAGGCACTAGACATATTACAGTTGGTGACTCATCACAACTTTCAGTTCAGGGTTCAGGTATTGTTTCATTGGATGGTGGTTGTCTACAAGATGTGCTTCTGGTTCCTGACATTTCGACAAACCTTCTATCCGTTTATCAGATTTGCCACTCTGGCTCTGGTAAGATAGTTGAGTTCTCACCACATGATGTGGTTATTCGAGACCTTCATGATCCTGACTTGGTTGTGGCTACTGGGAGTGTGGATTCTGCATCTTGCTTATACAGATTTGATGGCTTTGAGAGTTCAGACACTATTGGTTCCTCTCTTATAGCACATGCAGATTCAGTGAGCAGGCTTTGGCATGAGCGTTTTGGCCATGTCAATTATAGATATCTACAACAGATGAGTACTCAGGCACTTGTGATTGGGCTTCCACAGATTTCTTGCACTGATGGTGTATATCGTGGATGTTTCCTTGGAAAACATCATCGCGATCCTTTTCCTAAGGGTCGAGCCACTCGTGCTAGGGCAGCCCTAGAGTTGGTACACAATTATCTTATGTCCTTTCCAACTCCTTCCTTTTTAGGGGCCCGCTATGTGCTCACTTTTATTGATGACTTCTCCAGACATACATGGGTGTACTTTCTTAAGTACAAGTCTGATGTCTTTGACTCATTCAGGACTTTTAATACATTTGTGGAGAAGCAATCTGGACTTTCTATTAGGAGGATACGCACAGATAATGGGGGGGAATATGTTAATCGAGCTTTTACAGATTTTTGCACTGAGGATGGTTTACAACATCAGTTTACAGTCCCTTACACCCCTCAGGAGAATGGTGTTGTTGAGAGAAAGAACAAAACCTTACAAGAGATGGCAAATTGTATGATACAGTCTCGAGCTATGAGTTCTTCATTTTGGGCTGAGGTGTCAATTGTGCCAATTATATTTAGAATCGGATGCCTCATAAGGCATTGCGACATATGAATCTTGAGGAGGCTTGGACCCATGTCAAGCCTGATGTTTCTACATTCTGAGTTTTTGGTAGTGAGGCTTGGGCATTTATTCCTGATGCTCAGCGAAAAGCCATGGAGAGGAAGAGCTGACCACTCATATTTGTTGGCTACTGTGAGGATGTTAAGGCATACAGGTTGTTTGATCCTGATTCTAGAGAGGTCTTGTTTCGACGGGATGTCCAGTTTGATGAGCGCTATCCTCAGATGGATTCTCCATCACCAGCTTCTCCCTCATTACCTACTCCTCCCTCTTCATCTCTTGAGGATTACTTATCTCTTGAGGATGATGTAGATGATGATCCACTATCTCCACCACCACTAGTTGCTCTGTCTTTGCTTAGGTGGGCCCATGTCACTATTCATGCAGTTGGTTCTTTGGCAGCCGATCCTTCAGATACTCATCGTACTCGTGCTCAGACATCTAGTTCTAATCTTTTGAGTCATGCCATTTCAGATGATCCTCAAAAGTTTTCAGAGGCGACAGGTCACCTTGAGTGGGATAGGGCCATGGATGAGGAGTATTCTTCTTTGATGAAGAATCATACTTGGGATCTTTGTCCTCTTCCTAAGGGAAGAAAGTTGGTTCGGTGAAAGTGGGTGTACCATACCAAGTATGCTGCAGATGGTTCTATTGATAAGTATAAGGCACGTCTTGTTGCGAAGGGGTTTTCTCAGGTAGAGGGTATTGATTACTCTGAGACCTTTGCTCCTGTCGCCAAGATGAACTCTATACGCTTTGTACTTTCACTTGTAGCTTCACAAGGATGGACGGTGTTTCAGATGGATGTGAAGAGTGCCTTCTTGCATGGAGACCTACATGAGGAGATCTATATGGAGCAGTCTCAGGGATTTGTGCAGGACACTTCTTTGGTTTGCAGACTTCAGAGTTCATTGTATCGTCTCAAACAAGCCCCTCAGGCTTGGTATGAGAAGATGGACTCTTTCTTGCTTTCCTCTCACTTCACACACTGTCATTTTGATCACACAGTGTATATTTAGCGTTAGGAGGGTGATCTTTTGATTCTTGTGCTATGTGTAGATGATCTCATCCTTACAGGTAGCTCATCCTCCATGATTCAGAGTGTTTAGAGACCTTTGATGGAGCAATTTGAGATGACAGATCTTGGTCTCTTACACTTCTTTCTGGGTCTTTAGGTTATTCAGTCTTTGGATGGGATTTCCATATTTCAGGAGAAGTATGCTCTTGATATGCTTCACCGATTTGGCATGCTTGATTGCAAGTCTGCCCCCACTCCATTTCAGTTAGGTGTTGTTTTGTCTTCCACTTGCTCTACTCCTTTAGTAGACCCCACTTTATATAGGCAGTTGGTTGGTAGTTTGTTGTACCTGACACATTCTCGTCCTGATCTTTCCTTTGCGGTTGGTCTTGTCTCTCAGTTTTCCCATGATCCTCATGAGAGCCATTGGCAAGCAACCAAACGTATTTTGAGGTACATTCCGGGCACCACTCATTATGGCATTCACTACACTTCAGGATCCCCTCACATCATTGGCTTCACTGACTCCGATTGGGCTGGTGATTTCAACGATCGGAAGTCTACTTCTGGCTTTGTTTTTTGCCTTGGTTCTGGTCCTATCACATGGTCTTGCAAGAAGCAGTCTGCTATTGCATTATCATCTACAGAGGCTAAGTACCGTGTAGCAGTGTTAGCCAGTCAGGAGGTTTTATGGTTTGGCAGTTGATGACAGAGTTTGGGTTTCCTCCAGATAGTCCCACTATTCTTTGGTGTGACAATCAGAGTGCCATTCACATTTCTCGCAACCCAGTAGAGCATCAGCGGACAAAGCACATTGAAATCCACATGCACTTCATCAGGCAGTTGATTCAGGATGGTTCTCTCATCTTGGAGTACATTCCTACAGAGGAGCAGGTTGCAGACATCTTCACTAAACCTTTGGCATCTCCGCGCTATCTTCAATTGCTCTCCATGCTTGGGGTGAAGGAAGTTGTCCTTGGGGGGTCTCAGTGAGGCCTTCCTTCCTTCATATTTTCTTTTCAGCATGTTTCTTTATCTCTTTTTGGAGAGGAGTTTTTCCCACTGGGTTTTCTTCTTTACTCCGCTTTATAGAGATTTTGTTGTATTTGGGTACCTGATCAGGCCATGTTGCTGGGACCCTCTTTTGCATTGTAGTTCCTTTACTTTCTTCTGCATTGTTTGTAGCTGCATTATAACTCATCTTAAGGGGGGGTGTTAGAGTAAATTAATTAATTAACTTTACTCTCCTCTTAAGATTTCACTTTATGCACACATATTAGTCATTTAATAATTAATATTAATTATTAAATGCACTCACCTTAGGGTTAGGTTTTCCTTTCCATTTTGATCTCCTTTTATAAGGATTGATCTCTTGTATTGTATTCACTTCTTGATGTTCTTTTTTTAGTCTGATAATACAATTCTTGCATATTGTCAGAGCAATTCTTCCTTGTGACAAGTTTTTGCATGCAGGTTTCTTGGGCTTAATAGATTTGTTTTTCATCAAATCTTACACAACCTTGGGCCTCCATTTTGAGGAGTTGTTAGAGCCCTTTCTACAACTCAGTGATAGCTTGAGACTGTAACAACAACTGCTCCTATCATTCTTATATTGGTATTATTGTATCATCTATTTCATCTAATATAAGGAGCTATGAACGAGTATGTTTTGTGGTTGTCATTGGCATCATTTATAATCATTTTTTGAGTATTGTGAATGTCTTAAAATAAAATTCAGACTTGTAATTAATTGTATCAGACTTGTTTTGCAAAATAGAAGGTTGTTTCAATTCCAAAAATCATTATTTTTCTTGCATATTTGTTATCTTAATGTTTTATGCAAATCTAGGCAACAAAACATTCATAAACCAAACCAAAAACAGTTCAGTTTGGGTCAGGATCTAGTTGGGATTCATACAAAATATATATGAAATATCATTGTAATTTTCTGATAAAAAGAAAGCATGAATTAATTTGAAGGTTGAAATAATCAGTACATTTCCTTGAGAAGTCACCTCAGATGTGTTATCAAAATTTTGATGCTTTTACATTGGACCTTGGTTTTGTTAGGAGTAAGTGTGATCATTATGTTTATTTTAAATTAATTGAATATTTGTTGCTAATCATTGCCTAAAATATCTTTGACATTTTATTCATTGGAAATTTTAAGGGAAACATTAGGGAGCTCGAAACTTAGTTATTTGATGTTTTTGACATGAAGAAATTGGGAGTTACAAAACATATCTTAGGTATGGGGATCAATGGGGATCATGTTAGAAGAAAGAAATGGATTAGTTAAAGTATGTTAGCTCTATTTAGTAAAGGTTTGTAATGAAAGAGTGTAAGCTTGTAATATTCTTTTACCTATTAGTACTAATTTATCATAGAACTAATATCCTAAGTTAGATGATGATTTGGAGGATATGTTTAATGTTCTATATGCTAGTACCATAGGTAGCCTTAATGTATGTTATTGTTTGTACAAGGCTAGACATCACTAAATTAGTGGGAATTCTTAGGAGGTTTATGTCTAATCCTAATAAATACTATTGGACTTATGTGAAAGTGGTTTTCAAATGTTTGTGAGGGGCTTATAATTATTATATATACTATCATGGGATTGATGATGTGGAAAAGTTGCTTGATATATATGGCTTTGTTTATTTAAATTAGGTTAGTGATTTGGGCAATAGGAGGTCCACAAGTAGTTATATGTTTATAATGTTTGGAGGATCTATCAATTGGATGATTAAGTGGATATAGTTCTTGAGTAGAGTGCATGGTTGTGACACTTGCCTCTAAGGAGGTAGTGTGGTTACAAATATTGTGTTCAAGTATTTCCTTTGAGTCTGGATAGATTAGGATGTGATAGTTAGAGTGTCATGTGTTTAGTGAAGAACCTAATATACCATGCTCATATGAAGCATTATTATGTTCAATATCACTTTGTTTATTAGATGGTTGAGTGTGGTAGAGTCGTGATATAAGAGGTTGACACTTTCGTTGATGTTATATAGTTTCTCATGAAGTCGGTGAGCACTTGATTTATTTTTAGCTTCTTATTAGGAATTGCAATATAAATATAAGTGGGAGAATGTTAGGATAAGGGGTGAAATTCACCTTGTCATTCTAAGTTTTAATTAGTTGTATTTCATTATGTAAATGATAATAATCTATGTTATCCAAACATATTAAAGTGGGAAAAATGAGATGCCCATGTGTGGGTGGGAACATTATTTATTTATTATTTATTCTTCAAGATATTTGAGATATTGCATAAGGACTTAAATAGGGAGGTTACATTGAAAAGGTAAAATTAGGAGTTATAAAGCATCTTCCTAATTTGGTGTTTTTAACACAAATATTGAATGCACTCAAGCATTGAAATCTTGCTCAATTTGACCATTATGAAAAAATAGATGATATCTATGACATGTAAGAAGGGTGTAAGAGGTATAAGAGGAGTTACTATTTCAAGATGCCTAAGTTACTATTTCAAGATGCCTAACTATGACCATAGAGGCATTGGATTTTTACCATGGATCATGGTTTTGGATACTACTTTATGGTTTTTTATTTCCAACTTTTTTATATATTGGAGGCATGTAATAGTGGATTGTAAGGTTATTTTGTAGGTACACTTATGTTATTAAACTATTGTCAAAGGAATAAGTGTATTTTATTATTCTATTGCATTATTTGAAATAATGAAATCTTGGGTTCCTTTAGGGTGGATTTTGTTTCTTGCAAAGGTTTCTCCATGTATTGTTATGGTTTGCATCTATGATTTTATTGATTTGTTATACCGCTTCTCTAATTTATCCATTGATAGAAGTTTATTGGATTAATCTCATTGTAATTGGATTAAATCACTACATTTTCAATATTTATATTGTGTCATTACCCTATAATTTTGATAGGTAGAAGGGTAGGAGGAGAAAAGGTGTAAGCAAAATATTTTAAATAAGAACAAAGAGTAGAAGAGGAATCAATAGGTTGAGATAATTGAAGAGAAATGTGAGATTTGGCATGGATAATGTGGCTAATATATTACAATATATCCAATCCCTCTAAATGGGAGAGAAGTGTAGAATGCAACTCATCTACAGGAAAGGGTTGATGTCATCTTCAAGAGTACCTACCTAGCCTCTAATGATCTAAAAGTGGTCACTAATTTTTTAGTAGTTGGAGAGTTTGGATTGAGCTAGGAAGGCCTCATATGTGGTCAAAATGGTCATACAAAGAAGATGTAAAGGGAGAAACATCAACAAGGTTGATAGGAAGAAAGGGAGAGAAATGACTCAACTAAGAAAAAAACTAGAGTGAAGGGGAAAGGGGCTACGATGAGAAAGATGAGAACTACAACAAGCAAGGGTCATGAACAAGAGTGAGTCAAGAAGGAGAGGAAAAATGTGTTTAAATGTTTATAGGAAGAATTTCAAGGTAGGAAAAGTGTTTAAGTTGAAAGAAGGTGTTGTAAGAGTTATTTTTGCTTGTGTTTAGAGGAAGGAGTTGTGTAGTTTTAAAAGTTAGGTTTACCAAAATGTAGTGCAAAATTTGAACCTTTTCATTGTTTAAAATAAATGCATAATGGAAAGCTAATATTTCTAATAAAACAATAAAGATTGGTTTAAACTATACTAATGTGTATATTGTACGAGAAATGCTATGTTCATTCACTAAACAAGTATACTGAGAGCTAGGTTTTATATGTAGAAGAGCACATATTTGAAAAGAAAATGTTTGAAATGATAAAGAAAACGTAAGAGGAATTTCATCTAGTTTGAATTCTAGTCTAGAAGATGGTTGTTAAAAATGTGCAACCATCTAAGAAAAGTTTATTAGAGTTATGGTAGAGATTCTACTTGTGCATTGTTGATCTAGAATTAAAAACTAAAGTATATATAATTAGAAAATATTTAGAATAAAATATAAGTGGAGGGTGAAATCACAATAGTGTCTCACTTTTTGGCCAAGATGGACATTTATATCAGCATTTTTAATTGAATCTTCATCTTTTGAGACTTATAGTAGACAAATTGTTAAGAATTTGAAGATGATGTGAACTAGTGATTTGTGGCAATTTCTATGTAGATTCTAAATATACTTTTCTTTTCTTTTTTGAAATAAATCATGAATATTTCAACATCTCCTTTAATAACTAGTTTTAAATAGAAAACAACATTTTTAGAAAGTAATGTTTGTGTTGTCCAACATAAATTTTTTTCTATAAAGGATAAAATTCTAATTTTTGAAACATAGATTCTCAACATCAATATCGAGGGAAAGAATATTTTTTCATAATATTTTGTTACATATTTTTTAATTAATTTATGAAGTCACAGTAACTATAATTTGGACATATCAATGTGACATCCAACATAACTTGTTGTGCATATATCAAAATTCTTTTTTTTTGGTGAAACAAGGACATCAATACCTAGGGCAAGGGTATTTTTTGAAATTATTTTATAATGGTTTACTATTTTTCCACCTCTGCAGAAAGAAGAGCTTGACGTTCGAAGAAAAACCCATGGTTAGTAAAAATTGAAAATTAAATACGTGATAAAATGAAAACATATCAAAACTATACTTGTTGGAAAGCTCATTTTGAGGGCTACAATCTTGCAAAATATCTTGTCAAGTTAAGTTGATCTAAAGGTCCAACCCAGGGTTTGAAACTAAATTTTCTAAGGAAATTCTGATATAGAAGCCAAACCTACCATACTTAACCTCTTCGTTCGAAGGTGTTACCTTTGCTTGAAGGGTCCTTTGAGCGAAGGTCACCATGCAAAAAAGTCATTTATAGCATAAAACATTATTTTGTGCCAAACACCTTCGAGCGAAGGTGTTTAGTTGCATACCTTTGCTCAAAGGTGCTCACTAAAAACGTCCCTCCTAGCCCGAAAAGGTTCATTGTCCCAAAAGTGAGACATGCAATATTGTGGTTTCACCTAGGAATAGTTGTGGTGTAACCTATATTGTGATGTTGACATGAGAAGTGTATTGTCAACTAATCCATAAATATGGTGGCTATACCACACTCTACAATGAGTAAATATATTTATTCATGAAAAGACTACAATAAATCAATGTTTCACACTAAATCTAACTAACATTGGTTATCTTAGCAACCATGTCCAATGAAAATAATATAAAATAATGATCATGTACATATAAGAAAAAATAAATGTCATGAACACTCCCAACTCAATATACATGTATTGTAACTAGAGAAAGCTCAATTTAGATCAAAACTATAGCCTAGAGAACAATTTACTCATCATTCCATTATAGAAAGTTTAGGTATATATACCACAATGTGCTAACATGGTTGCAATATGCTCACATGTAGAATTTAGAGCATTCATAGCACCTAAAACACACTCCTAATGTGATTGATCTACTATAACAAATTTATAACAATAAAGAATGGACTCACAACCATCATACATTTAGTGCTCATCTATTTTTCCCTATAATTTGATTTAAAAGAAAAAGCGCATATTGCCTTCCATTATCACAGGAATATGAAACTACGAAAAAAGGAAGGGAAAATATACTTTCTTGGATGACTTTAAATAAATTATAACATTTTAAAATATTTAAAAAACTATTGGAATGTTATGTTGCATGTCAAATAGTTGGCATAAGGAAATGATTATGTCAATCCACTAACCTAAAAAATGACCTAATCATTGTCTACAAATAAAATATGACGAATAGAAATCAAATCACACCTTTAGCAAACTTGAAATAGTGGAAAAAATGTTGAAATCAATAAAAATGCGACTTGTAGCAATCTCATCACCAACACAAGTCTCCAATTTCCGATAGACATAACATTTGCATATGGACTCAAAATGAACTTTAATTTTTAAAATTGCACTAAATGTTAATAGGAATCCAAATATGCAAACACTTTAGATTGTTTACACAATTTAATGTTTATTTTCAACTTTCCCACAATGAATCACAATGGTCCAATTTTCTCTTATGGTGTTTTCCTTATGCCAAATAAATTCCTTCTCTCGTTTGTTAGGAAAGGTGCATCAACCTTGCATCCTAATCTTCAAATATAATTTATGGGTTATATACATTGCTTTTGACATTGAAATTTTCTATAACATGATTTAACTAAATAAAGTTGTTTATAGTGAAATGGAACTCTCTAAGATCTTCAATTTAAAAAATAACACGTTCAAGAGTTCTCAAATCAAAAATTTTCCCTTCAAAATTTAGGCCTCCCACATCAAGAATGTACAAGCATCTATGACACACAAAAGAGTTGTGTAAGGGAGTTACACTTGTTGATTGAAATATCATTCACCAACCTATAACATCATTATGACTATCATAAAGTATCTTTATGTATTTAAATAAGACAAATTGGAGCACCTGAGTTGGGAGGATAACTAAAACATGTTGTAGATTCCTATACAAATTTTCTTTGGATTTGGATGTTGGAATTTCATTAGGAGATTTGGAGGCTAGTTTTGGTTTGTATTTCCTCATGGTTTTGTTATTCCCTTTAGGTGGTTTCATGTATTGCTCTCTATTTATCAAGTGCTCAGAAAGGAGTTTGCATAGTCTATTTTTAGGTATTATTATGCTATCAATATTACTCCAAATTTGAGTGTAGGTGTTGTCTCTTACGAAGGCTCCTTGCCTAGAATGTATCATAACTGATATTATTGTTGATTAATACATTGGATCAAGGTTTGGAGGCTAGGTTTTTCTTGAAAGAGTTTTTGTATGATACATCATTGTGTTATGGTGAATAATTTTATTGTATTGTTTATTTTTTATAAATTATTTTGAACTGTATTTTTTTTCATCTTTCCTCTTAGATTAGTGTAGGAAGCATTTCCACATCTTCACTTCCTTTTGCCACTTTTGTCTAAATTGGAAGAGGAATGGTCTCGAAGATGTTTGGAAGAAAAAGAAACTTGTACATTGCTATATGTGTCACTTGTAGCATTGTGGAACATCTATAATATTGCTACATTTGAATTATTGGATTTTTTGAAGACATACTAGATCCAAATTAATAAACCAAGTTTTCATATCACCAAACCTAGTAGAGATAACTATGAAAATTTGGGAGGATTTATGCAATGATCTATAGGTACTTCTTGTGCTTGCAATTTTTTTGTTTGATACATCTATATCAACATATTCAGCTTAAACTTGTACAGTTGGGACAAGAAAAAAATGGGACTACTCAAGATCAAATATTATTGCCAAGAGCATTGAAGAGTAGATTTATCAATCATCTACAACAGCAATCAAGATCATATCATCATGTCAAAGTTCATGTGTGTTCATGCCATGTTTTGGAGCTAACATTGTGATGTAGGTTTCAAGCATTCAAACATCAATCAAACAACCCAATTCATGCAAGATCTAAGCCTTAGAGTTATGTGTTTTACTTTAGTCCTCTAAGGGAAACCATTGAAGGTTTGGTAAATTTACATAAGTTTTCATCATTGTTGTCAAGCTACTTAAACTCACTTACATATTTTATTTCTATCTTTTTGGCAATCAAACCTAGAGAAATCAGAATCTTAGATCCGAGATCAGAGGATTGCAAAAATTGATTTTGGAGCCCTAGTCAAGGACCCATTTTCCCATGGGTGAACCAGTCCTACTGTAGGCCTTGAAACCCACTTTTCATGATAGGTGCACACTATCAGATCCTTCTCATATCTACTTGCAAATTGTCATCTATGTTTCTACTATCATAGAATTATATATTTTAAAAATGTTAGGTCATATAATTCATTTAGTTGATGCACTTTAAACAATTCCAAAACATTGAAAATCAGTCATTTCTATCATAAGAAAGCAGAGATCCAAGGTCCGAAATAGGGTTTTCTCACCTCAAGGTTAAAAGTAAATCCTATCCCTTTGTGATCTTTGTTCTTTCTAATGAAATTAGGGAAAGGTGTGTTTCAATCCTAGGCCATTTCATCATTCCACATTGGTTGAATTCATTCCCCCCTTTTCCCTTACATTTCAAATATAAATTCTTTCTAAACATGGATGTAATGAAAACGTGAAACAAAATGATAGGGATCAAAAGAAGTCTATATCATACTTTTCCAAGCAAGGTCTAACTTTCTAAAATTCCTCGCCATCTTCATTTAATGCTTTATCATCTACTATATCTATGACATCTTGTGATAAGAAAGAAATCTTTTTTTCACAAGGGAAATAAATGTCCCCTACTATTGATCAAGACAATATCTTGTCGAGGCTTGTCAAAGCCCACCTGATTACTCTTCCTCCAAGAACACAAAAGAAATTTTACAACAAAAACTCATTTTGTGCATATCATTGAGTGCATGGCTATTCTTCCAATGAATGTCAGGCTTGAGTAACAAAATAAATCTTAAAGATTGTGGTGCTCTTCATTGTGTTGATGCACCTAATTCCTCTAATCAATAATGATCTTCATCCTATCATGTTGCTCATAACTATGTGGAATTTGTAGCTTTATGTGTTTTGTCCATTGCTATTCATGGTGGTACAATCTTAAGTGCAACCATATTTTTCATGGAAGCAACCTAATAGCCCTTGGTTTGGTTGTCCTTGTCTCTACACTTGGGGGGAAGGATAAATAGTTTTAGGAGGCATGCATTCTTTTTAGGGATCCCCTCTTCTCCTCTTTCTCCTTAAAATACCAACATAGCAAGTATATTGATATTTTAAGGGGTGACATACATGGCATTTTTTCTTCACTTTGTTCACACACATTGAACTTAGTGTTGCATTGGCATAACATCTTGAACATTTTTGTAGCACCTAATTAGAGTTATCAAGGAGTATAAATCTTGGTATGGCTGTTCATGGATGCACACCTAGTGTGTTTCTCGTTTTGCTACTTTTTCATGGGTACACACCTAGTGAATATCAGACTTCACTAGAATAACGTGTTTCTCATTTTTCTACCTTGTCTTGGGGGCTCACCTAGTGAATATCAAGCTTCACTAGACTGTGTTTCCTTCCAGTTTGTGATTCACCTAGTAAATACCGAACTTTTCTATGGTGTGAGTCATGAATGCCTTTGGTATGGATCCTAGCATAACACATCTTGCTATTTTGTGATTATCCATACCCTCCTTTTTTTTATTTTGACATCATGTATTTTTGTGTATGTTATCTTGTTGTATTTCATACATGTGTGTTCCCTTGTGCCTATGTTGTCTTGCTATGGGATCTTAGATCTTGGGGGCTTGTGCACTCCCCCTAGATCCTTTGTCATCCTATCTCTTCAACATTTGAACAATCAAACCTCTCTTGACATAGATTTTCTATTTTAGTGTGAGTATGAGCGTAAGTTCATACTCTCACTAAAGTGGGGGCTAAATGTAGTGTCGTAAAATATAACCCTTAAAAAATTCACTTTATGTTATGCTCCCCCTAAATTATTGATCCTAATTGAGCCCCTAATTTTTTGAATTTGCATTTTATAGCCTATTTTTAACATTTTCTAAGAAATTGCAAGTATTGAACAAATATATTTATTCAATGTTTTTCCTCTGAAACCTAAAATCCTAGAAAATAGGGTCAGGAATAGGACGCCCTTGGGTGTCTGAGTCCCTCTATTTTTTCGGGATCAAAATTTGAATATGCTAGTGTTGACATTTTAACATTTGAAATTCAAGTTGCAAATGTCGACTATCAATATTTAATTTTCAAGAAATTAGGATAATTTCGCATTTAAATACCTAGTTATTGCATCATTTGAAATATATCTAGAAAATCATTGGAGCAATCATTATGAAGAGCACTATCAAGCAAGTCAAGAGCAACATTTCAGAGCTTTATTGTAATAATTCAAGATCCAAGCATCATGTCAAATATTATGTGATTTTATCTATATTCATGTTATCATTGTTTGTGAAGGCTAACCTTTATTGTAGGTCTCTAAGAAATTCAAGTAAGATAGATCCAAGACCTTGAAGTGATGTGCATGAATTCAATCCTTCAAAGAAGCCATTGAACGATGGTGAGTTGCAACACTTTTTAATTCATCATTCCTTCCTATCATTTATCTTTCCTATCATTAACATTGCCATTGTGGAAGTGGAAACACTAACACAGGGTTTGACTAAGACAAGCCCCTAAATAACACAACATTGTCTCTCTCTTTGAATGTGCAAGTTTTAGGTTAGGAGAGGATTGAAGGAAGTTTGAAGATTATTTATTCATTATTACATTCAAAGCCCTACACCTTGTCAACTCATGGAAACTCACCTATAAAATTATCCAATCGTGATCTGACAAGCTTGCAAGCAGAAACAAGAACTCAAATTTGGCATTAGAGGATTGCAAAAATAGAGTAGGAAACCCCTACAAGGACTAGGATTCCCTTGAGCGACTCTATCCTCCTACAGTGAGTGACACCAAACTTTCTAGACAGGTACACAACATTCTTCCCCTCATAGATCTACCTACAAATCTTTATTTTTGTTTGTCAATTGTCAAAATCTTGCATTTTTCATATTAGGACACAGTCTAATTAAGCTAATCAAAACGAATCAATTCCAATCCATTTCTAATGCTCGAAAGGATCAGATCTAGGTTTGATTGACTCACCTTCATGGTTGAAAATCAATCTAAACACCTTGTTGATTTGTATCCTAATGTACCTTTGAAAAAGGAGCAAAATCAATCCTAGGTTTAGACATTAACCTTAGGGTTCCCTTTTTCTATGTTACAACATATAAATTAGATAATTTTTCCTTAGGCACATGAACATAAGCCTCACATCCAAATGTTTTAAAATATGAAATTGAAGGATTCTTTCATGTCCACACTCCCTATAGTTTTTGATTGACTAGGCATAGGTGACCTATTTATCTTGAATAACAACTAGTACTAAAAGCTTCATCCCAAAACTTTCATTCCAAACTATCACAACTTATCGTACTTTTAGATCTTTTTATTAATATTTTGTTCATTCTCTTAGCTACCCCATTTTTCTATAGTGTATATGGAGTATTTTTCTATTTTACAATCACTTTATGTTTACACAATTCTTAAAATTATTTAGAGGTAATAACTTAGGATAAAGTCATAGAAAATTCAAGGTACCTTTAAAGGGTATTCAAGACACCAAATGTGGAAGTGGGTTGGGTAAGTGGGGTAGTGGTAGCTCCAATAGTGGTAGGAGAAAGAGGCATGGAGATGTGGTACATCATTCGAGTGATGGGGATCCCAAGAGGTGGTATAGATTGGAGGTAAACCATATTATGGAGGTAAAGTGGGGAAAGGATAATTACTAAATGAAGGGAAACTAGTGGTAGTGGAAGTGTCCATGAAAAAGGAGTGATCTATAGTATATAGAAGGGTGGGTTGAAGTAGATGCACTACTGATAATCAATGAAGCAATTTTAACACTAACAACATGTAAGGTATCTAATCCACATGTCTTATTAATGAATAGGTTTTGAATTACATCATCCAATTGTGTAGGATTTTTTACATAGGAAAACTAGCAAGTTCAATTGTAAATTCTTGTTTATTTAAATGGGCCTCATGATTATACTCTTCATTGTTCTCATCATGAGAATTATAATATACCTCATTGTTATTTTTTTGGGTCTTGTTAAGGCATGTATGAGTAGTGCTTGGTGGAATATTAATATATTGAGTGACTTGTGACATTAAAAAGGATGAAAAAGTACAACCCAAAAGTATACTTTCATTTATTGCAAAATTAGATTATATTAGTGATATATCATATTTGAAAGTGAAACCCTAATGTTTCAGTCAAGGGTGGGTATGGCGAGTAAAAGATATTTCATGTAACAAAGCTCAAAAATCCTAATAGAAAAAGACAAAGCAATAACACAAGAGAATTTTTAAAAGTTTTGTATTTGAAAATAAGATTTAATTATACATATAAAAGGGGTAATTTTAAAAATCCTTGATAAGTGTAGACACCTAAAATTGACACATTATCATTACCCAACCATTTCTTCTATGATTGATTGAATATAACCCTAAGTATTTGATTAATTGTCTCATTTTCATCCCTTATTAATTAAATAATATTATATTATTTAATTAATAAAACCATTATTCATTCACTATTCATCATTATTTGCCCACATCTATTTCCAGCTTAAATCATTTAATCATATTCCTCTTATATCCACCTTAGGTAAATAAATCTATTTTTTTTATTTCCCTAAGTCCCCCATCCTTTTCTCAAAAAATAAATATTTTTTGTTTATTTAATCTCCCTATTTTCCTCCATTTTTTATTAAGTGGGCTAATCCACTTAATCCCCTAATTCTCCAATTGCAAAACCTAAACCTTGGTCAAATCCTCCACATCCCCCAATGGCCTTTGTACATGTGACATGACCTTGGTACCATGTCAAATGGGTCAAAGGACTTGCCCATCCCTCAAGGCCACTCCCAACTACCCTTTTCATTGTTTCCATCCAATCTTCCCAAGGAGAATCTACACCATTAATTCTTCCCTTAATATCTCTCCCTCCACCTCCTCCAACCACATGAGGAAACTTGTCCTCCATCTCCCCGTGGCTCTCAACCAATATGAGTCATTGATCTTACCTTATAATCATAGCCATCCACTCCTTGGGTTAAAAAAATGTAAATTGGCCATAACCCAAGCCATTATCAATCAACTACTTGAATGCAACCTTATGTTGTTGGCAAGAGTACTAACACTCAACCATCCATGAGCACAACCACCATTCCATTGGAAAGAGATAGGAAAGATGAATGGGGTCAATTGAAAAAAATAAAATGAATTAAATTGGAAAGAGATAGGAAAAGTTGTTGACTATGAAGGTGTCCCTATGATCATGAAAATCTCTTAAGGTGGACAAGCAATTAGGTCTAGGAGGCTAATCGATAAATGAAGGTGGGCGCATACATGAATGTGATAAATGCACGAATATGGTGAATGTATAGGTATATGTACATATAAGAAGAAAGTAAAGACTAAGTGTGTAGGAATATGTGTATATATGGAAGGATAAAATATTAAAAGGATGAACTCAACTTTACACAAAATTATACTATTTATTACAATATACATATATTAAATCACTTCCTCTAAATAACATGGACATACAAATTTTACCATTACATCAATATACTAAAATTTCTTATAATAATTAAAAAGAACTTCAAATTTTTTTAGTTTTCTATTTCCTTAAAATACTTAGAAAAATAATTTGTTAGTTTTCCATTTTTAACATTTTCTAGCCAAATATTACTTTTTTACCCTCCCAAAATATATGAACGCATTTTGGAGATAAAATAAAATCCTATGTGTCTTTCGGAAGCCATCGCAACGAACTTATTCCGTCTGTAACATACTGGAAGTATCTGGAACATTTCACACCAGTCTGCATACTAAACATTCTTCCCAAATCTCCATCTTTCTCGAATCCTCTCATCTCATCTATAAATTGAACCAATCTTCCTGATCGATCATCGTCACAATCATCACCAGCATTCTGTTCAACAGCAAGTTTGTAATTTCGGAATTCTTTCGTCTTCAAGTGCAATAGGTATGGCTTTGACTCCATTTTTCGGAAGGGGCATGAGCGCATGGGATCCATGGGAGCGCAGCCTGTTCGATCCGTGGCTTCCTATTTCTCGCGTGTGGGATGTGATGGACCTGACGGCGCCCAGCGCGGCTTCTTCATTCTCAAGGGACGCCATGGCAGTGGCCAACACAAGGGTTGACTGGAAGGAAACCCCCGAAGCTCATGTCTTCACCGCCGATTTGCCTGGTAATTATTGATGACCTTTGCTTCTCTATTTCTACGTTAATTCTTCCCATTCAGGCGGGAATTCTTCATATTTTAATTGTTACTGTGATTGCAGGGCTGAAAAAAGAGGATTTGAAAATCGATTTGGTGGATAAGCAAACCCTAAGAATAAGCGGCGAGAGGCACAAAGAACAAGAGGAAATGACTGACCAGTGGCACCGTCTTGAGCGGTCAAGCGGGCGGTTTATGAGCAATTCCGGCTACCTGAAAATGTGAATGTGGACGGCATTTCTGCAAAGCTGGAGAATGGAGTTTTGACAGTGAACGCGCCCAAAACCCGTCCCGATGTTGCCGACAGCGGGGACGTTAAAAGCATTGATATTGGCAGTGCTTAGAATATTAGGTCGGACTATTTGAGAGTATTATAAGTAATATTATATCAAATGTTCTGTATTATTACGAGTGTTGTGGTATTTGTGTGATATAAAACGTTATTTGTACAGTTTCTTTGGTTATTAATGTACAACTCGTTTTTGTTTTAGGGCTAATAATTGAGAAGTGTATTTTATTACAAGGTAAATAGCAATTCTATTTCAACTACTTAATTAGATAGTGCAGTTGTACGGAGAGCTCTGAATAAACTATATGACAAAAAGCATAATAGACAATCAGGGCATTAATAATTTTATCTTTCTTCAAATTCTTCATTCTACATTATAAGAAGGCTTAACAAAAGGTGTTCTAGCTTCTAACTTGATATGCCCACTCTATAGAACATGGGTCCACTTTTTCTTCTTCTTCTCTTTGATAGAATGAATGGATCAATTCAATTATGATTTTGTTCAAAAGTCTGAAGGTGGAAGGCTATTCAAAAACAAGATATTTAATAGACAATTTGAACATTAATAATTTTACCTTTCTTCAAATTCTCCATTCTACATCATAAGAAGGCTTGACAAAAGGTGTCCTTGCTTCTAACTTGACATGCCCACTCTCTAGAACATGGGCTCACTTTTTCTTCTTCCCTTTGGTAGAATGAGTGGATTAATTCAATTATGATTTTGTTCAAAAGTCTGAAGGTGGAAGGCTATTCAAAAACAAGATATTTAATAGACAATTTGGACATTAATAATTTTACCTTTCTTCAAATTCTTCATTCTACATCATAAGGCTTGACAAAAGGTGTCCTAGCTTTTAACTTGGCATGCCCACGCTCTAGAACATGGACTCACTTTTTCTTCTTCCCTTTGGTAAAATGAAAGGATTAATTCAATTATGATTTTGTTCAAAAAGTTTGAACATTAGATTCAAGGGTGGAAAGCTATTCAAAAACAAGGTATTCAAATATTTTAAGGGTAGAAGGTTATTCAAAAAAAATATTCAAATATTTTCAAATTTATGTTGTGTAACATCTTAAGTTCGAAAATGAGTTCAAAAGTTTTGTTAAAATGGTTGCTATTGAAATTTAAGACAATATTTCTTTTTTTCCTTAAGACTTTCAATCTTTTATCAATACAATTTTTTAAGAATTGGTTGAAGTCTTCGAACCATAACAT
Organism: Sequoia sempervirens; assembly: GCA_007258455.2. NCBI lineage: Eukaryota > Viridiplantae > Streptophyta > Pinopsida > Cupressales > Cupressaceae > Sequoia > Sequoia sempervirens. The sequence continues at coordinate 5,620 of VDFB02080809.1, read as the reverse complement.
TTTATTACTTATTAAAGCTATAGGCTTCTTTCCTGTGCACCTATCTCTCTTAAGAGTCAATATTAAATGAAAATGTTGCTTCTTTTCAAAGTCATACATTATAGGTTTCTGTCCTCCACATCTATCTATCTTTGATGAACTTATTACAAAATAAAAATGTAAACTCTCTTGCATTAATGGTAGAATCACAACTTATATCTTTAGAAATCTAAAATTGATGGGAATAGTTAGACTAATTGCTTGAAAATTGTTGTATTTAAACTAGCATTGAAAGTGCCTCCAATTCCTTCAACTCTCCTAAAATATTGATATTCCCACATTATCTAATCTCAAATATTCTTTTATTTTCCTTCTAAATTTATAAAAACACCCTAAATTCCTTGAATTTCTTAGGGAATTTCAAAATTTTACCTAATAAATAAACCTAAGATTTTCTTGTCTACAAATAAAATATGACCAATAGAAATCAAATCACACCTTTATATCAAACTTGCAATAGTGGAAAAAATGTTGAAATCTAGAAAAAAATGTGACTTGTAGCAATCTTGTCACCAACACGAATCTTTGATTTCCAATAAACATCATTTGCATATGAACTCAAAATGAAGTCTAATTTTTAAAATTGCACTAAATCTCAAGAGGAATTCAAATATGCAAACACTTTAAATTGTTTACACAATTTAATGTTTATTTTCAAGCCTACGTTAGACTTGTAATTTATAAGGCCCGCAATGAATCACAATGGTCCAATTTACTCTTATGATGTTTTCCTTATGCCAAATAAATTCCTTCTTCCATTTATTGGGAAAGGTGCATCAACCTTGCATCATAATCTTCAAATATAATTCATTGGTTATAGACATTTCTTTTGGTCTTGAAAATTACCAAAGCATGATTTAACTAAATAAAGTTGTTTATATAGTGAAATAGAACTCTCTAAAATCTTCAATTTAAAAAATAGCATGTTCAATCAAGTTCTGAAATAAAAAAAATTCCCTTCAAAAGTTAGGCTTCCCACGTTAAGAATGTACAAAAATCTATGACACACAAAAGAGTTGCAAGAGGAAGTTACACATGTTGATCAATATCATTCACCAACCTGTGATGCCATTATGAATATCATAAAATATCTTTGAAATATTTAAATAAGACAAATTGGAGCACCCAAGTTGGGAGGATAACTAGAACATGTTATGATAGATTCCTTTAATTTTTTTCTTGTGATTTGGATGTTGGAATTTCACTAAGGGATTTGGAGGCTAGTTCTGGGTGGTATTTCCTCATGGTTTTTTTATTCTCTTTAGGTGGTTTCATGCATTGGTTCTATATTTATTGAGTGCTCAAAATGGAGTTTGCATAGTGTATTTTTTAGGTATTATTATTCTATCAGTATTACTCCAAATTTGAGTGTAGGCATTGTCTCCTACGAAGGCTACTTGCCTAGAGTGTATCATAATGTGTATTATTGTTGATTTGTACATTGGATCAAGGTTTGGAGGATATGTTTTTCTTGAAATGGTTTTCCTATTATACACCATTGTGTTATGGTGAATGATTGTATTGTATCATTTATTTTTTATAAATTATTTTGAAATGTATTTTTTGTTCATCTTTCCTCTTAGATTAGTGTATGGAAGCATTTCCACACCTTAGCTTCCTTTCACCATTTTTGTCTAGATTGGAAGAGGGATGGTCCCCAATATGTTTGAAAAAAAAAGGAACTTGTACATTGCAACAAGTATCACTTGTAGCATTGCAGAATATCTACAATATTGCTATATTTGAATTTTTGGCTTGTTTTGAAGACATACTAGATCCAAGTCAATGAACCAAGTTTTCATATCATCAAACCTTGTAAAATAACTATGAAAATTTGGGATTATGCAGCAATCTATAGGTACTTGTTGTGCTTGCATTTTTTTTGTTTGATATTTCTATATCAACATAATCAACTTGAACTTGTACAATTGGGACAAGAAAAAAATTGGGATTATTCAAGATCTTGCCTCAGTTATGTCTTTTTTAAAAATTTTTCTAGTATAATTTATGGAAGAATGAGAGTGTGTGAATTATGCATAGAGTGCTTTGTGTTAGAAAAATAAAAAGAATATTCAAAAACTATAAAAACCTAGAAGTTTCTGAAGTGTGTGATTTCTTTACATATGTGATATGTATAGAGGTTTATAGTATATGTCTAGATAGCATGTGTTTATGATGCTATTATAGTTTTAGCTCATAGAATAATTATTAGGGTGGTAATAAGAATAAGTTGTAGGATAATGGTGGAAGTTCATGGGAATAATAGAGCAATAGAAGAAATGCAAAAATAATAGAGTCAAGCCATATAAAATGGTCGAGAGGAAAATGCTTCAGGGAGAAATTCTCATGGGAGTTAGACTATGATGTTTATAACTCTAAGAATGACTTCAAATAATGTTGTTTCAACCTTTGAGAAAATCTCAAGGATGGGTAAAGTGCATAAGATTGAGAGATGCAAGAGGGATTCAAAAATATAGTAAGTGAACCTTACTAGATGGTCAAATTTGTCAATTTTAGAATTTTGTACAAATGAGGACCATTTTTTTAAATGACTAAATTTGACTTTTGATCATTTAGAACTATATAAAACCTACACATGCCACTGTGATCACATTACTAACTAGGTTGTTACTATGATTGCATTAGCATCCTAGTTGACATGAGCTTAAATAAGTAGAGAGGTATATACAAAAGAAAAAATAGGGTTGCTTGACATATTGACTACTTGTAAAAGAGCTAAGGAAATGGTCACATGTAATCTAAAGCATGCTATAGACATGGACACCAAAATGAGTGCAATACATAAAATAGAAATTATGAAGTAAGATTTTTTTTATTATATAGTACCCTCTTTAATCTCCATGATGCTACTACAACCATCTATTCTTCTTGGGTGGTTAATGTTATGAAAATAAAATCCACCATGATAATTGGTCATTGGTTGGTCTCTCATGTACTACAAATTTTGGTTCTTCTATTACCTCTTCCATATTGACATCTATAAAGTGATCTTAGCCAATTTATGATAGCAAATATTCTCACCTTGGTGGTTTTGGAGTTATAGGTTCAACTAGGATTTGTTTAATGGTTGTTGCCAACAAGTGCTTTTCTTCATTTAATAGGGGCAAGAATTATTTTTTCCCTCTACAAAACCAATGGATGAATGTACATAAGGTTTGTGCCTATTGCAAACAACAAATGATCTTTGTGCTTGTCCACATTCACATCAAAGATGTGAGACCATGTTTGGCCATTTCTCTCATGCCCTCTCCCCAAACCAATGGTGAAACTTAATTATGTAAGCCCCATTTGGATATGGATCTAAGTGGGTCCTAAATCTAATGCCCTATTTTTTTTTCTTCTCTCCAATATATAATTTCATCTCTACCCAAAATTCTTTTAAAATATATGGCAAGTACAATAACAAGGAAAACATAAGAAAACTCATGTTTACCTTTATCTTATACAAGTTCTCCAACATAAGCTATTTGAGTCCCTCTCACAAGTCATATTTCATGGTGGTGTTGACTATATCCTAGTTAATTTGGATGCTCCTTGTTGGAAATAGGATGCCATTTAATTGCAAATCCTAAATATTAATTATTTCATGTATCTCCTAAGTTCTTGGATTGTGTTCAACAACACTAAGATTAGGATGAGATTAACATTTGATGAAATAAATCATGAAATTGACATTTGTAGTTATTCCTAAATAATAGGAACATGTGGGTGCACACATGGTAAGGTGACACTCACCTTGAGTTCAGTTAACTATACAGAGTAATAGTTAACACTTATGAATGCATGTAAAGATCCTAGGAGTTAGAATTTGATGTTTGCATGTTTGAAGTTCAGTTCAGTTCAGTCAGTTCAGAATTAGTTTAGTTTAGTTCAGTTTAGTTCAGTTATGGTTCAGTTATCTTCAATTGCATGCAAGTGCATGTTGCATGCATGTTAGTTATTTTGAGTTGCATGTAGTTAGCTTTAGTTAACTTGGAATGCATGGCTAATAACTTGAGTTGTATGACAGATAACAGGGACTACCTCCAGTTAACAGGGGATGACCATTCTTGCATGAATGGTGTTGAGTAAATGTTTCAGTTAACAAGAAATCAGTTGGAGCTAACTTGGGCACCCAAGATGCTTTCTTGGAATTAACTCCAATGCATGATAAGATATTTCTAAAGGCTTTGTTAAGTGGGACCCTCTTTTGGGCGCCATCTTTGAGGAAGAGCTTTGTAATTATCACCGAAGTGAAGGATGGGTTGTAGCTTTAGTTTGGGATGCCCAAATGGGTAAAGCTCATGTTCTAAGCTTTGGTCTTCATGGTAGAACTCAACTTGAAGCAATATGGCATACCTTTTCAAGGGCTTGAGCTTGTGCATTGTAATTATCACCATTTGGAGATTACAAGGTTGCATATTGTCTCTATATATCATTCAAGTTGAAGAGAGTTTTGATAATTGGTTATTGCAGGTGTGAAGAAGATTGGTGAAGACAAAAGAAGCATTCTCAAGCAAGAATTGGAGCTATTGTATTTCAGAGATTGAATAATAGAATAATTCTTGGTGGAGTTTTTTCTCGAAAGGGTTTCTCCACGTTATATCTTGTGTGATCTTTCTAATATCATGTCTGGTTCTTCTATCAACTTCTCTCTTCATTCTACAATAGTAAAATGAATTAATCAACATAATCACCCGCAAAGAATATATGTAACAAAGAAAAGACTTACTGCAGCCTGTTGGTGCTGGCTTTTTTGTTGGCTGCAAGCTGTCCTTTATGTAGCCTGGCTCTTCTTGTTGTAAAGGGTTACAGATCCCTTCAAAATCTGCTTTTCCCTAATATCAAAAACAAAGAAAAGACTTACTTAGATCAGCAATATTAAAGTTTTACAGAGTATTAAGCTAAGAAAACACCTCATTTTTCAACACTCCTAACCATGACCAAGTTCTAGTTTGTGTAGTAAACCTTCCAAGGGATGCATTGTGATGTGTACCTTATGTAGATGTCTAAGCTCAGTAACGTATTAAAAGTGCATTTTAGTTGGTTATTGTATAGGTCATTAAAACCATCTCTTTGACTTTAATGTTTCCTCTTCATTCCCATTTTTCAACATTGTATCCATATTAAGCAATATAGTTACTACATGAATGGATTCAACAATAATATTGTAGGATTGGTCTTGGTAAATTATGCCACCACCAACCTTGTTGAGAAGAATCATTACTACAACTTCATGCAATGCAAATAATGAGAACCATGCTCACGTGCATCTAGTTTCATTCTTCCAGTCATATGTAAATTTTGCATGTACTTCAACTCCTAGATGTTAGATTTTGGTTGCATCATGCTCAAGTCTCCTACTCCATTTCATGTGATTGCTTTCTCCCATATTGGAGTGGATGTACTTTTGCACATCCTCATAGTATGTGGTCTAGAAAGGAATTGCAAATAATTCTCCATGTAGGTTGGGGTTGTAGTCCTTGAGTGAATTTATTAAACTTCAACTTCTATTGTCTACATTTGTTGTGAGTTAAGAAATGACCACCATTGGTTCTTTCCTTATTTATCTTACATCATA